>JARHVA010000231.1:4697500-4922500 GCA_037957365.1 Torreya grandis | reverse complement strand
ATCTTTATTGAGACATAATTTAAATCTTTTGAAACCTATACACCATATCCATTGTATATAAAGCCATATATTCCTAAGAAAAAGATAAAGTCTCCATCTGCTACACCCCAAGAAATAAAAGAATTGATAGGAATTTTGAATGGTGGGTGGCAACAAATTCTAGTCTATCAACATAAAAAATATTCATGGAGGATCCTCAGGAAGAAAACACTACCAATGAGTCCACTACCTTCTAATTTCCTATCTTTACTCCTGATGGAAATGCACCCATGAAGAATATTCTTCACTCTTCCCTTCCTACCTTTAGGGGAAAAGCATCTGAGGATCTAAACACATTTATTTTTGAGTTTAACATCTTATGTCATAGCTATGATTATAATCAAGACACTCAAAAACTCAAATTGTTTTGAGCAACACTCAAAGATGCAACACTTAGATGGTTCATGGGACTTGGAAAGGATTCCATTTCTACTTGGTAAGAAATGAAGGAGAGGTTTACGATGAAATACCAAGACTATTGTAAGGGTAGAAATTATAGGAGAGATGACATATTTTGAATGACACAAGCTGATGATGAGTCATTAGAAGAATATATGTAAATATTTTCGTTCAACTTGCAAAAGTCTAAATAGAATACAATGGAGAAAGAATCAGTGAAGTTGATAGTCCTAAAAGGAATTAGAGATGATTGTCTAGAGGCACTATATTTAATGTTTGGTTGTGATGTTTCTACACTTCTATTTAATGAACTATCAGATCTATGTACAAAATACTCCAGATCAACCATGAACAAAATTAGGGGTAGAACCCTTCCTAAAACATCTATAGTCAGATTGTCTAAAGGTGAAGTGAGAAATCAACTCCAGGACATGAAGCAGGACATTATTAGCCACCTAGCTACTCATCTTGATACATTATATACATGGAGGAAGCAAGAAGAAACTAAAAAATCCTTAGCTACCTATTACCCTAAATGTAGAAAAAAGAAGGTAGATTGCACATGCCATTCTATGAAAGCTCAAGTAGCCAGCATAACTAAGGAGAATCCTAAAACAATGGAGTTACATGCCATAGGATAAGATGAGAATCAAATATTTTTCATGGCTCAATAGAAACCATGGGTATAAAGATCAGGAATGCCATCAAATTCTATGTTTTTAAATTCTCAATTCTCAAATAATCCTCAATATGGTTCTTGGATGAATATACCCAGCCAAAATTGGCCCCAAAAAAATTGGAAGCTACCCTAGAATCAGTTATAGATGTAATAAAATGGACAATAACCTCAACCTAGGTAATTCCAAAACCAATAATGGATCTTTCCCTCTAATCCATAGTAATGATAATGGAGAGGTAATCAAGGCTTTCCCTAGCAAATGTAACAACCACAATAACAGTAGGCCTTAATTCTAAACACTCAAAAACCTATTAGAACCATTAAATTACCCTCCCAACCCATCCCCAATCCTACCAATAAGTTGGTTCAACCAACATAATCCATATAAATAATGCAATATCTAACATACACCTTGGATATCAATCAACTCTAACTTTGCTCAGGAGGCATTCTTCCACAATCCATCTCACCCATAATCATAGAACACTTTGAAGAACTGGTTCCACTCCATACTAATCCACAACCACCCATGGCTAATCTTGAGCCAATTCCACCATAAAATTAAAAAGAATCTAATAATCCCCTTTTTTCAAAGAGATTAAACATATCACATCCTGAACTAGAGATCAAATTTGATAGCTTCGGATAACTCAATAATGTGTGCATAAAAATCCTACTCTTTCAAGCAATAAAAGATGTTCCTACCTATAGTAAGGATGTTAGAGAGATATGTTTGAAAAAACTAGGAAGAAAGGAGAAGGATCCTAAAATAGTCCAGGTTATTGGCCAACTAACAAATATTATATTAGGAAATATAGTTCCCCCTAAATATTTTGATCCTAGAAATCTTGTAGTTAATTTTAGCATCCATGGCCAACACATCTCTAATAATTTAATTGACTTGGGTACAACCATCAACATGATGACCATGGAAACCATGCAACAACTAAAACTTATAACTCTCCGTCCAACACCCACTATCCTCTAGATGGTCGACATGTCAACTGTTAAGCTTGAAGGGATTGTTGAAGACCTGGTTATCACTATGGACTCCTGGTAATATCCAAAAAAATTTATTATCCTAAAGCCAAAAATCAACTTGGGATGTTATCCTCTCATCCTTTGCCACCATTGATGCTTTTAATGGATGCAGGTCAAGAAAAATATTAGTTTCCAATGGAAATGAAACCAAGAAATTAGTTCTTTATTTGTCAACCCAACCTTCATAGAATGATGGCCCAACACATTCAATTAATGAATTTGAGGAATTCATCTCCTTGAAAAATCTCTGCATAATTGATTGGAGTATGGCTTTGTAGGTACAATAAAAAGACACTATCCTTACTAGTATCCTACAAAACACCTATCAACATGATAAACATGTTGGAATGTATACCATGCCCCCTTTAAAATGCTTTTCTTGAGAATGATCTTGCTGAAACTACAAAATATATTTGGACATTCCATCAATTACTTCCCCATCAATGCAATTATGCTCCTTTAATTGCCAGCATGTAAACTATGCTTTCTTTAACAAAGCAAGTAGACATTCTGCCAAATAAACCTCTCAACATCAGTACCTCCTTAACACCCCAATAAGAAGTTAGTTATTTATAATGTTGAGAAAGCACATAACAACATTTTCCTAGGATTACCATGACTTGATAGGAACACCACCATATTTATGCATGCATCACATTTACATTAAGGAAGAATGTAAACCTATTTGCCAACCCCAATGATAAATAAATCCTATAGTTAAATATATTATCAAAACCAAGTTGTAAAAACTCTTGGATGCAGGATTTGTTTATCCTATTTTGGATAGCCAATGGGTCTCTCTCATGGTTATTGTCCCCAAGAAAGGGGGAAAATGGTGTATTTGTGTTGACTACCAAGATTTGAATACGGCTACCATGAAGGATCACTTTCCCCTTCCCTTTATTGATCAAGTATTGGATACATTAGTAGGGAAAAAGTATTTTTACTTCCTAGATGGATATATTGGTTATAATTAGATACAAATTACTCCACAAGACCAAGACAAAACCACTTTTACTTTCTTATGGGGAACTTATGCCTATGTTGTCTTGCCATTTGGTCTTTGAAATACCCCAACTACTTTTCAAAGGACTATTTTGAGCATATTTTTTGATCTCTACCATGACTGTATTGAAATCTACATGGATGATTTTACTATCTATGGGAAGACATTTAAATAAATGCTTACCAACTTGGATAAATTTGTTTAACACTACCAAGACCACCAATTATCTCTGAGCAATGAAAAGTGTTATATGCTTATGACTGAAGGGATTGTGTTGGGGCATCACATATCCCCTACTAGAATTCATGTTGACCCAACAAAGATAAGTATCATTAAGGATTTACCCACACCAAAGAAACAAAAAGATGTTAGAAGATTTTTAGGACATGTTGGTTATTATAGATGATTCATCAAAGACTTTAGTAAAATTTCCACCCCATTATTTGGATTGCTTACTAAAGATGTTGAATTTACATGGACTAATGATTGTCAAACTACCTTTTAAAAAATCAAATACCATATCATAACAACTCTTGTTCTGAGAGGACCTGATTGGAAGAAGCCTTTTCACATCCACATAGATGCATCCAACACCACTTTAGGAGCTATCCTTGGCCAAAAAGATGAATATTTGAGTTATGCAATCTATTTTATTAGTAAGAATCTTCAAGGGGCCAAAATCAACTACACTATAATAGAGAAATAATTTCTTTCCATCATCTATGCCATTAAAAAAAATTGACACTACATTATAGGTTACCAAGTATTCATCCACATAGATCATGTAACAATTAGGTATTTAATGAAAAAATCTGCTGTAACATGCAAGATAATTTGATGGTTGATTTTGTGACACAAATTTGATATTACCATTATGGATAGACTAGGTAAGGATAATGTAGTATCATATTTTTTATCTCGATTGAAAAATGATGAGCACAATCTTATTGTTGATTCCTTTCCTAATGAGAATTTATTTGTAGTAACTATTCAATCTCCTTAGTTCTTAGATATTTATAATTATCTTGATGTAGGATCACTAACACAACATTTATCACTTAGGAAAAAATAACATCTAATCCAAAAGATAAAACATATCCTTGATTTCAGGATATCTGTTTATCATTGGACCAAATTCAGTTATGAGAATATGTATTCGAGAAGATGAAGCTTATGACATTCTCAGAACTTGCCATGATAAACCCTATGGGGGTCATTTTGTTTCCAAATAGACTGCTATGAAAGTATTTAACTACTAGATATTATTATCCTTACTTTCATAATGATTCCATAATGTATACCTATAGATATGATCAATTCTAGCATATGGGGAAACCCACTCACTCTGATGAAATGCAATTATAGCCACAATTGGTTTTAGAACCTTTTGACAAATGGGGACTAGATTTTGTATGTCCAATTTGATCATAAATCCAACAAGAAGGAATATATAATAGTGTGCACTGATTGTCACAAAATGGGTCAAGGTCAAGGCCTTAACCCATACCTGAGATGAAAAAGTAGTTGATTTCTTGTATAAATAAATCTTCACCCACTATGGAGTATCAAGAGAAATAGTCACAGACCAAGGCCCATAATTCACATCATACCTCACAGCCACCTTGGTAAAAGAATATGAAATCAGACATAAACATTCTACCGCTTACCATCCTCAGTCAAATGGTCAAGTGGAAGTTACAAATTGAGAATTAGAAAATATCCTCACTAAGACTGTTAGCTTGCATAGAAAAGACTGGTCAACTCATATTTTGAAAGTAGTCTAGACTTATAGAATCACTTGGAAAACTACAACTAATTTCACTCCATATGTACTAGTTTATGATAAGAATCCTATTATGCCCATTGAGTTTGATCATAAAATATTAAGGACAACACTTGATTTGGGCTTGGATATTTCCCAAGCTTAATAAGATAGGATCATGCAGCTGAATGCACTTGATAAACTAAGAAAGGAAGCACTTCATCACACTAAAATAGTGCAAAGATAATGTGTGAGCTAGAATGACAAAAAAATAAGACTAAGAATTTCTAACTTGGTGATTGAGCACTCCTTTTTTAGTCTAAATACAAGGATCATAAAGAAAAGCTAGAGTCTAGATGGCTTGGGCCTTATGAGTTAGAGCAAGTTTTTTATAATGGAGCTATAAAGCTCATGACCATTGAATATGTTCAGTTCTAACTACTTGTTAATGGTCATAGGCTCAAGTTTTAAAATAAACCATTTTCTAAGCAAACTCTCACTCGCCAACTTTTTGAAGAACAACATCCATTTCTTCTTCATGAAGCAAATCAACCTATTCCTGCAGCTGAAGGGTATTTTTGTCAACCCTTCTCTAATATTTTCTAAGAGCAGTAAAAATTTCTACAGCCAAGAACAAGCCATTCACAATGGCTTGGTTCAATTTGAATAAAATCCTACCTCTTGGATTTCTACAATTCCAGTTGAGTTGGGACTAGATTCAAAAAAAATAGAAAATTTAGTAATGAAAACCTTCAGGCATTGTTGACAAATGTTGTATCAAAAAAATAGGTCACTAGCTTATCAACGCTCATTAAAAAATAAAATAAGGAACACTACATCAATCAAACTTTTGCTTTCATCTATTTTTTCTTGTAGATTAATTCCCTTGAATCAAAAATACACTTTCCTCTTTGCTAAAGGATGAAACTCTTGCTGCTACAAGATATTTATTTTTGTTACATGACATCTTTTATTACTACAAGAAACATTTCTCACTGTCGAATGAATTATTATCACTCCATCATACATGACATTCTCACAAAGCATTTTTTTTCTCCCAATCAAATGACAACACATGTCAGAACACCTCACTCCACCACTTCAACTCATCATTTATGCATTAATGAAAGGAATTCCTATAAGTACTAAGGTAAATATTTTATATTTATTTCATGTCATAAGTTTTAATTATTACTAAGATGATGGGTATTAATGTTATTAAAACTCTATCATATCTTTTCTTTATCATGACATCTTGAGATATATTCTCCTTTACCAATGGACATGGTCATTCAAGTGATGATGTTGTCACGCCTTGTTATTGCCACAAGCTATTTATGCATGTTAGCTTCATCCCTTGAGGATAAGAGATAGTTTAAGTTGGCGGGGAGGGGGGGGGGGGAATTTCCCATAATTCAAATGTATTATCTCACTCCCAAATCAAAAATCACAAACATTCCACCCAAAGCTACAAAACCCTTACTTCAAGAGCACAAACCTTGAAACTAAAATTCCACCCTACAATATGGGATGAGAATTGCTTAAACATGAGTCACATGATATCTCTCCTCTAATGAATAGAATGGACATCTTGGTCCTATTTCAAAATGTGGGATGGGCACAATATTTTGAAAGGATACATTCTCTGGATCAAGGTATTTAGAATAATTCACTAGCTCATTGTATAACAACTTGACAACAATAAGAGGAATGAAAATAAATATAATAAAAACCATAATCAATAGATTAATTAGATTTCCAATAATAGGGGAAGCATGGAAAGAAAATTTTGGTGCCAAAGTAGAGAGGCGAAAATTCATTAGAGGAAATGAAATCTTGGAGACTTCAAAATACGGCACTGCACGATTATCTTTACTGAGAAGATGGGTCAGAGTTGTTGAGTTCATCTATGGATATTTCACCTGTGAAGGGAGATATTCCATGATGCATAGAATTCACTTAAAATTCTTGAATCATTTACAACATGGTGTTGAGATAAATGTCCCCAAATTCTTGCTTAACATAATCACAAAAATGATAGAGGTATTTCAAATAGGTAATCACAAAGCTCTTTCTCATCATTGTTTAATCTAGTAAACTGTTCAAGACTATTTACAAAGGACTAGACCCAATATAAGTTGGGAATATTTTATACAAATACTTATAAATGTAGAAAGTGATAGTGAGGAAAATGAATTAGAATAGAAAATGGAGATATAAGAGAAGATGATAGAAGAAGACCTTCTTGTAGCGCCATAAGAACCTATAAAAGAAGACCTTCTTGCAGCGCCACAAGAACCTATAAAATAAGACCTTCTTGCAGCTCCATAAGAACCTATAAAAGAATATCTTCTTGTAGCCACAAAAGAAAATATAGAATAATATCTTCATGTAGCCACACAAGAACCTAAAATAAGGATAAATCTTAAAGAAGGGGCTTCCACAAGCAAAGAATCTAGAGAAGAAAGAAGAAAATCATTCTCTAACCTGGATCCAAGGAATTTGAAGAACTCCTACCTTTCCCTAAAAAGGCTAAGGTCACATCTACTCCTCACATATCCCATAGATTAATAAGGAAGATGAAAGGTAAACCAATAATTAAACCTTATTCTATTATATAAATTAATAAGGAATCTAAAGAAAAACAAACTGCTAGCTGTAATGCATCACTAGAGGCATTTAGTTTTGAGACTAACAAGGAAGAATGTTCTCAAGAAGACAATAAGGAGGTAGAGAAAGTAGAACATATTCCTAAATAATTTCAAGAAGAACCAATGCAGGAAGAAGTAGAAAAAATGAAGTAACCCACCATATAAGTGGAATTTCTTACTCTAGAGCAAGCCCTGAAAGAAATAGAGCAACTAAGGAAGAAGCTATAGGATCGATCAAGAGGAGGAATAGATGCTCTTCTAACAGTAGCTTATCATCTATAACCCTCTATCAAAATCCATCTTGCATTCATTATTTCATAACCTTCTATATCAAAAAATCAATAGGAAAAACCTAAAACCACCCAAGCTATCAGGTATAATTATTCATCTATGGTGTCTTCTACATTGATGAAATGGATAGACAGTTAGTCTAAAAGTCTTAAGGTTTTAAAAAAAGAGAATAATAAATTGAAAGAAAAGGTCATATTTAAAGAAGAAATAATTTGCAAACTATAACATGAAATTGAATATATGGCTTGTCTTACTCAAGAGCTTGTTGACTACAAGCCTCTTGCAAGGGTATATTTGGTTTATCTTGAAGAGCAATGGCATAAATTTAAATTCATGAGAATTTACTGTGACATGTCTTATGAAGTAATTGACACATTCTCCTTCTTTCAAATATATAAAGAGAACTCACAATAAGAACAAGCAAAATTATGTGAGTTCTATCTTCATAACTATGCTATGGCTTATGATAGGGAATGAAATATTAACTTGTATGTTGGATATGTCCTTCTAAAGACATTTTCATCATATCTTTTGAATGAGCAAATAATAGGAAGAGAGATGGCTGAATATAGGAAAAAGGAAAAGGAAAAGGAAAGTCAATTGCTTATCAGAAGAGAGTCAATTACACATGATATTGTGTTGATAGAATGGGATAACATCATGCTATGAAAGGAAGTCAGAACTTGGTTTGCCAAGAATTGTTATGAAGCCCAAGATTTCTACTAGGGATTGAAAATTTTTGTTGGACCTACAACAAAAGAATCCTACATTGAAAGATGAAATGATCTCACTTATGAGCTAAGAAGGAAAAAGATATATTCCCCTTTTAACTTAAAGGCAACATTTAATAGAATCACAAAATATATTCTACTTGCAGGTGAAATGGGATCTCAATTGTTGAGCATCAAATTCCATCACCCTCTATTTTGGTATCCTATTCTAGATTGGTAGGATAAAAATCCATTAGATGAAGCCATGGAGGTCATAAATTGGCAATTTTTTAAACAATGGCATGAATTTTATGCTCACCTTATAAGTGGTGTCATAGACCCTATGGATTTTAGAACTATTTGTGAAATTGAAATGATCAAGTTTGTTGCTCATGGATGAGCAAGGTCTTAAGTTAGAGGGTGCGATGAACCCTAGAAATTTCATGTTTTTATCTTCATATATCACACTCATCCTTTTTTTCCATGCTTTTGAGTTACTTTCCCATCAAATTTCCATCTTCAAATAACCATAATTTTATAAATAGCATTATGCTCCCATACTCTTTGAATAGTTAGAACTGTGTATTGAAATCAAGTATATAATAGTTATCTCCTACTATAGGATGATTTTTTATAATGTGTTTTAAAGATGTTTTGAATTAATAGGTAGCATAGAATATCCTGAAGCAAAGGAATCTCATCACACAGACACATCCTACAACCATTGCATGACCAAAGCCATAGATGAACAAAATTTGATTCCCAATTTAACCAACTCACATAAATTACTATAACCTCTAGAGAGTACAATAAGGATGTGATTGAAGACTGAAACAAATTTTTTATCCAAAGGAAATATTATAGGAATCACATGAATGGTGACCTTAGCATAAGGAGCTAATTTTGATTATCTTAAATTGAATATTTCTTAGATTAGAATATATATTGTTTTGTATAAAACAATATCTCTTGTTGTATATAAATGCAACAATAGGGTTGAGAAGGTAGTAGATATCAACTAGAGAAATATTAGAAGCACATTTTTAAAGTAGTTATTTATTTTAATTTCCCTATAACAATTCATTGTTGTATTTTGATTAATATGAAAAATCATTTATGAGTCTATTTCATTGTTGTAAGAGGAAGTATTGAAGTTAGATTTGGAAGGAAGAAGGGCCCCCTTTACAAGTCTTGTAGCAATAATCCAACCTATTAAATAACTAAACATGTTATTTAGTTTTTTTATGTATTATGTGTTTTATTTTTGAATTGTGTGATTTACAATCTTGCATAGAATTGTTTAAGGAAGCTTCCAATAGTTTAAACATTTAATTCACATTATTATGTTCATGTTCAATTCCATCATTCCATTTACTACATGGTTTTATCATCTTAGATTACAATCAATAAAAGATCAAATTAGAATATTGAGTGTGCACATACATTGATGTCATCCTATCAAGTTTACATCCTCAAGTTGACATTTAAATGAAGTGGAAGATATAGGTCTATGGTAACTCTCCTTGTTCATTTTGATCAAAATAAGTATATCTGATTGTGAATCAACTTCTAGTCACATGCAATCATCAAAATCACTAGTACCATGGTTTTTTTCCCTCTTGACAACATCCCATACGTATCATGCATGAGCTAGACCTAGATGACAACCCTAAAATCATAAAATGCTCCCTGATCCAATATTGACTAGCATAAGGCTATCATATACAATGGTACCTTACCATCTAACTTGTGACACAACACTCATGCTTTCACAAGTCCTATCACCATCTTTTGAATGTTTGAAATGGGTGTAATATAAACATTAAACAAGTTCATTCTCAACCCAAGGTGAATTATATATGAGTATGTAGCCCACTATGCTAATGATCATCTCTCATCTTCATCCTATGGTGTATCCATAATCACCAGTGTCCTACTTATCAGAAGTCCAAGCAATGCATGGATGTCCTCCAGAGTGAACCCCACCTCAATGGTGTCCCCATCCACCTCCCATCAAAATGTGTTGGTCAACCATTCCCATGCTCCTAAGAACATGAAAATGATATCAACACTCAAAGAGATCTATTAAATATCCATGATGCCACCAAAACCCAAGGTGACCAGGTGAGCTCTATTCATATCTATCAAATGATCAAGTAAATTTGGTAGCCATGATGTATCTACCAGGTGTCAATATCTCTGACATCTCTACAAAATATCAAACAACAAAAAATGTACTAGAAATCTATGCCATAAATAATTAAAATGAATTCTTAAAAATTTATAAATTAACTACTTCATAAATTAGTTTGATTTAGTTTCTTCTATTTTTTATTTTTCTACACAACTATCCCATTTGATACTAAATCAACCTTATACCAATATTGTTAAACACAATCATCCCATTTGATACTAAATCAGCCATTTTTTAAATTTAGCATACTATATGGGTCCTCTAGTACACATTTGATCCCATTTATCAAACTATATTGCCCACTCACTACCAAGTGCATCAGCCAGAAGGTATACAGTCAGCCATATTTTCATTTTAGACTACATAGGCCTATTGCTATGCAATCAGCCACATTTAACAATATTATGTCGACCCACTGTTACATAGTTAGCCCCCTTATTTCCTACTTTCCCTATGAACTGAGTCATCCAAGTCAACTCTATTCTTTCCCTGCAGTGACTTTTTGACCATTTACCATAAATTCCTTATACATTTATTGGTCCAATTTATTCCTACCCAATACCCTATTCTACCTAAATTTTTCCTGGGGTTAGTTTTGGTGTCTAGATTTTGATTACCAATCAAATTTTTATATCTATCTTAATTTTAAATAAAATTACTCAAAAAACTTAAAATTCATGTTTACATACTTATGTTGCACTCGTTGCGGCCACCAGGTGTCTTCCCCATCTCAATTATCATCTCCTCACCATGATTGCTCTAGTCTCACACTAGGTCTCTCAGAGCTCTATTTTCATAAAATAGTAAAAATAACAAATGAATTGTTTTCACCCTATTTATATTTACTATTCAAAATTATTTAACTATTAAATATTTACCTCCAGATTCTATTTTTCAAGCATGTCTTTGTTTTTACTAACTCTTTTTCTAAATTGTAATATGTGCTTAGAATCTTGATGTCATAGAGAATATTTTCACATATTACATGCACTTTTTGCAAAAAAAAATGTTTTTTCACTCTTTTTTTGCTAATTTTTATAGGTTCACCTAATGTTCCCTACATTGGACACCTCCACATTTATTTTAATTCATTCCTTATCTATTGCACTAATGTAAGTAAAGGTATGTATTTTTCAATTCTATCCTTTCATTTATCTTATTTTACTTCTTACTAAAATTTATTTAGCTTTAGCATTATGTGATTGAAGCATGATCCATTTTTGCACCTAAGTGACACGTGATGAGATTTGAGTGGGGCATATGCATACATGTAATATTTTCAAACTTTATCAATTACTAATGTTTTCTCTCTTGCATGAACCTATCAAGTCTCAATCTCTCTGAGTGCATGCCTTAAAGGGTGTACCAAGAAAGGGGTTGGCAGACCATTGGTGATTCAATGGGATAAAATGTATCCAAAATTTTCTTTAGTGTGTTTGGAAACTTGGTAAATTATTTAAACCTACTATAATTGTGGTAAAAGAGGGCTACAAGGAACTGGTCCTTAAAGAAGAAAGAGTGACTTGTATGAGACATCTAACTTTGAGATTGAGTTATTTGGTTGGATGATTGAGGGGAGATAAAAATTATCAGGTGGATGGCCATATGAGCCTAGTCATAGAACCAATAACCTTAGAATCATGCATGAGGTCTATGATCCTATAGAATAATGACAAGATCAAACCAAGAAAGGAGAGTGAAGTCTTAAAATTTATGGATTGGAGGATGGTGTTTGTGCTAAGAGGAGAGAGTGTAAAGGATGATGAAGTGGTGATAGGTCTTCAAGAGTGATAGGAATACTATGTTTTTAGAAAGGATTATGATCCTAACAAATTCAGTATTGAGGGTAGCAAGAGACAAGCAAAGTACCTGCATGAAGCACACATGTCAGAGATGAAAGAAAGGATAAAATGTAGATATCAGAGCTAGGGAGATATATGACAAGAGTGTAGGCATTAGCCCTACATCAATGAATGATAGGGAAGATAACCAACACCTCAACCAATGATAGAAAACATTAAAAATGCACTTTCATGACCAACACAACCTCTACCAAAATGGTTTCACAAAGTTTACCAAAGGGTAGTTTGATTATAACATCCATATAGTTTTGTACATTTGGCATATCTATAAATGACATAGAAACCAAAGATTTATCATCAAGCTTCTCAGAATCCTGAATGATAGACCGTTACGACAGGAAAACTTATTTCACTAAAGAAGAACAAAAATTGGGACTTGGTTCTAGTTTCAATAGGAAGAAAAATAGTGAGGTGAAAGTGAAACCACACTAAATATGTATAATATGGGTCCATTGATATATACAGATCCTATTTTATAGTAAAAGGTTTTTCCTAAGTTGAATGTGTTAACTACCATGAAACTTATGCTCTAGTTTCATAGATGAATTCCATCATGCTAGTACTCTCCTTGGCTGAAATATAGGGATGGACGTCCATCAAATGGACATAATATTATTATATGGAGACTTTTAGGAATAAATATACATGCTCCAACCTCACAGGTCTATAAGCAGTGAGAACTCTAACCTTGTACAGATTGAATTATTCCTTGTAAGTTTTTAAATAGGCTTCTTGAGCTTGGTATGAAAATATCAACACATTATTAATCAGCTCTAGATTTACATGGATACCCTCCAACCCCACAGTCTACATTATTTTGGTCCTCCATGTTAATGACTTAATAATCACAAGGAGTTTCACCAAGTAGATTCATGATTTGAAATCTCAAATAATGAGGTATATTTAGATTAGTGACTTAGGTTTGTTACATTTTTTTCTTGGTCTTCAAATTTCAAATTTTGAGAAAGGAATATTTGTTAATTAATCCAATTATGCTTAATACATACTCAATCACTTCAACATGAAAGACTAAAATTTTACACCAACTTCTTATCAATATATATTCAATATTTATACCAAGTGTTAATCTCCTTTAGTTGGTGGTACACTTTACAATAAATTGGTGGAGAGTCTTTTGAAATTGACTCATATTAATCATGATATTTTAGTTTTTATGAACTTGGTATCACGTTGCTATCGACACCCCCATGAAAACCATCATAAATCTATAGAATGCATTCTAAGGTATCTTTGTGGTACTACTAACTATGGGATTAAGTAAAAGTCAAGAGGAAAAGCCTCAAATTCTAGTTACACTTATGGTGGCATAACAATAGTTTTTGACTACATAGATAGTGATTGGGCAGGATATCTAGATGATCGTAACTAAATTGTAGGCTATGTTTATCATCTTGGGATAGGTCCAATGACTTGGTCTTAGTATTACTTTGTCTAATGCAAAATATGAGTACAGGGCATATGTTACTAGTGGCCATGAGTCATTTTGGATTTGATACTTAATTTTTGAATTTAGATTTATGAAAACCCAACCCAATCCTCCTTGGTGTGATAATTTGAGTGTTGTCCACATTTATCATAACCTAGTGGAGCACCAATACATAAAGTACATTGAGATCCACATGAAATATATTCAAAAATTGATATTGGACAATTTTTTTATCTTATTTTTTGTAAACAGATGATCAGGTTGTAGACATCTTCATGAAAACCCTTGCTTAAGGCCAAGTATATTCAACTCAGGTAGATTTTGGGAGTGAAGGAAGGTGTCATCAAGGGGGATAGTTTAATGATTCATCCATCATACCCTTCATAAAATTACATATTAATTGGTAATGTTATTGTAATCAATTACTCATACACTATTTTATGTTTTTAAGATGTACTTGTAATATAATTAATAGATAATCACTAATTGGTGCACAATTATCCACACATTATTATTAGAGGAGAGCATCGATAAAATTATTGCCTTGATTAAATTCTACTATTAATAATAAATTATTATCTTAATAAGAATTATTATACAAGTTAACAACTCTCTAAATACTATCCATATCCTATTTCTTATCTATATAAGAAACTTTAAATCTAATGATAATGACAATTCATTGTGGAAGAGATTTATTTTTATTCTTGAAATTTAGCCCAAAGCCTTTTGATCTAAAGAGGTAGTCATGATACCCATGGTAAATCTATGTATTGTTTTTATTTAAAGATTTCATTGATTTATATTACATGTATTTTAGGTGTACGTCTTATAGTAGATAACATGATTATGAACCACATGTAGATAATTTAATACTAATTTCTTTAAA
Source organism: Torreya grandis (assembly GCA_037957365.1). Taxonomy (NCBI): domain Eukaryota; kingdom Viridiplantae; phylum Streptophyta; class Pinopsida; order Cupressales; family Taxaceae; genus Torreya; species Torreya grandis. Next base: position 4,907,530 of record JARHVA010000231.1, on the reverse strand, counting down.
TTTAATCAATTTGATAAATATAATAAACATGCATAATATGACCTACATTGTTTGTCTCAAAATGCCATAGAATATGTCATATGTTCTTCAAATCCATGTAAAACTCCCCAAATCTCAATGTGTCTAATTTGACTTATTTGAATAATATAATATGACCTAAATTCTAAACTATGTATCTATCTATCAAGGCTTTAATCTATAGGACAAAGCCATTTTATGCCCCCCATTTTGAGTTGAGGGATGAAGCCTATGAATCAAACATCTCTAAATAAACATTTATGCAAATAATTTGTTATATAAAAAAATTAATCATTTAAAACATGATAAGATATGTCATCATAGAAATATCTAATTGTTGAAGCACATCTAAAACATATAATCCAAGGAAACAAGCATATTATTTTCATGTCAATAAGATATAACAATTTCAAGCATAATAATAAGAAATGTGGAAGATGCATGATATAAATAATGTCATCACACATAATAACAAAATGTGTGATAAAAATAATGCCACTAAGCTCAACAAAAATCATATATGTATCCACACACATATGCACACAACATTTGATCACAAATCACACAATACATGACTCAACTCTAAATCATCTCTAACCCAACATAGACATAACATGTCCATGAAATGTACTAGAGGATCCTTGAACATAACTAATGAATGACATGACAAAAAAGCCATGTACACTCCTAGAACACACATGCAATCAGACAATGTATTAATCAATAACCTTTAAATACAAATAAAATAAGCAATGTTACACATTCATAATCACATAAAGTAACATACATGAAATGACACAATGTAGTAAGAAAAAACCTATGATACAGATATACCACACAATTATAGTTTACATGATTAATCAATTTTATCACATAGTATATTATTTAGCACAATATCCATATAAGATAGCACCCTAAAAATAATATGAAAGATAAATCCATATATAAACAATACAAGTATCTAAATATCATCAATGGAATTTCACATAAAAATATATCTTAAAAAGTGTACCAAGAATCTCCTAGTGTAGGAATGCCCCAATGTATAAAAAGTGTTCCTTAGACGTAATGAATGTCTCACATTTGCGATTCCATGTATCACATGTAACCTGCATGTCTTGCATCTTGCTCATCCATACCATGAAAAACATGTCCATAAAAAATGGATACAAAATTTACCATTACAAAATAAATAACATCAATCAATCATGCAAACTTGCATAGGTCCTTATTTTTTCCTTTTTGAATATATATATATATATATATATATATATATATATATATATATATATATATATACATATATATATATATATATATATATACATATATATATACATATATATATATACACATATATACATATACATATATATACATATATATATATATATGTATATATATATATATGTATATATATATATATATGTATATATATATATATATATATTCAAAAAGCAAAAAATAAGGACCTATGCATGACATGTATATATATATATATATATATATATATATATATATATATATATATATGTATGTATATGTATATACATACACACACACACACACACACACACACACACATATATATATGTATGTATGTATGTATGTATATGTATATACATATACATATACATATACAGTTTGAAAACAAGTCTCTACAAACCAATGATCCCATCAAGGGGGTACTCATGCATAAATATTATATCATTTTTTTGAGATTCACATGTTGTAAGTGAGGAGTAACATATGTCTCAGTATTCAAATCCATAGTAACTTGTTAACCTTGTTTTAATATAGCAGAATGAGTCAATGTTTACTATGGAACATGCAAACAAGAATATAGAAATATCTTAGGGCATGATGGACTAGGTAATTCCTAAAAAAATATAATATACCATTAATGTAATGGATATTCAAGAACTAATATTTGAGGAATATAATTTACCAACCTTTGATTTTCCTTCTTAATATGTTGTACAATAGGTTGTGGTGGAGATGGCAAAATAAATGTCTCTAAATAAATGTGATACTCATATAAAATACTCAAAATTGTAACCACTTAGTTTCTATATATATAATTCACATGTTGATGTACCTAATATGGTACTACACATAGCTTATGTATCGTTGAACCACAGATGTAGAGCCTACCATGAGTAGTAACATAATGCCTCCAAGTGGGATTGATCTCTTTATATTTGATCCATTCCCTATGGTATTTGTCCCAATAAAATCCTCATGTTTGTGACCAAAAAAAGTAATAAATTTCATAATACATATTTTTTAACCTGACCCATTATCCACCATCCACCATGGCACTTTATATAGGATGTGAGTCAATGAAAGAATAAAAAAACAAGGGTACATTGATAGAATCATCATCAATAATATCAAGATCATAAAATATGATTTAAGGTGGTTGTACAAGTTTACTATAAATACCATCTAAATTATGAGTGTCCTTAATTAGATAATCATAAGTCATAGGAGGATATGCATTGTAAGTCTTATGTACCTTAGGATTAGTCTTGGTTTTTTATGTTGTATGTTTGGGAAAAGAATATGATAAAATATTTAACTTTGCATTAGATTGTGCAACCAAATAAATTTAGGTGTATTAACTTCATTAACCTCAATAATATTTTCCTAAATTACATCTTGTGTCTTGTGCCTCATACCAAAGCATCTATTTTTAGAGTGTCTCATGCATCTATGCCAATAAGCATTGATATCAAACCCTTAAGATTTTTATTTTTTAATATCAATGTTAATTTTTTGATAGAAATATATGATATTGCACTAGATTATATTTTGTAATACCTTTTGTGGAGGTTCTAATAATTGTGTAAAATTCTTCCTTTGAGGAGCCAATAAGACAAGCCTATTTTTAGGTTGTGGAAGTGTATTAATTATCACTTGAGCCGCATATTAATATAATTTTCATTATATTTTAAATTATGTTTGATTTTTAACTTGGTATTGGAATATGTTAGATGATTAGTCATATGATTTAGTTTATTCATAAAAAGTGCTTAACTTCATGGTCTTTGACCTATTACATGTGTCATAAAAATATTGAAAGTGTTTAAACATAATGGGCTCAAGAATATGTTAAATTAAGCTTTGATTGACTATGTCTTGAAATTAATTATCATCTATAGGTTTTTTAGTTTTATAGGGCATAGTCTTATAATGAATAAAATAGTCACTAATTGGCTCATTATTTGAGTTTTAAAATTTGATCAATGCAGATCTTCTTACTAGTGCTAATGGAAAAGTGCACTAATAATTGACTGACCTAAGGATTGAAATCATGTATTGGTTAGAATGGGAGATCATATAACCAATGTAAATCATAATCCTTAAAACACCAAGGAAAAATATTGTTTACAAAGTTATCATTAGAATAATAATCTAGTCATGTGGCATGGAAAAATATAAGATGTTATTCGGAATCATGGAAAACTCTAATATGTTATTTGCAATCACATTTTACATCGTATAGTGTAATCTTGGGTGAAAAAATATTTTGGGTAAATGATAAGCAATAATCTTTAGGGGAAATGGAATGTGTAATAATTCTCGAGAATTGGTCAAAATATCCTTTAGAAGAACCTTGATATAGTTAGGAAACCTTAGCTTGAAGATTGAGAATAGTTTTAATAAGCCCTTGATTAGTAGAAATATAATAGTAATTAACCATAGATAATGACACATGAGAATAAACCCTAAGAGGAACAAAAATATGTGTCATAAGAATAAAATTAGATGTATAAGGAATAACTTGTTTTGTCCCCACACCATGGGTGGGCACCACTTATGTAACCATAGGTGTAAACACATGAAAAATAGTGGTAGTAGAATTGGTATGAACACCTATTGTAGAATATATGCCTCTAAATGGTAAATCATTATCATTGAAGAGATCATCATGTTTTCACTTAGATGTGGTTATCTTAGCATTCCTTGCATTATTAGCATCTAAAACTATGTTCAAGGTTTTATCAAAATTATTGGGTTGCATATGAATTCAATTTTGAATATTGGAAAGGAATTATAATTGTAAAAGATCTAAAACATTAAGATCATTAAGATTTATTATACCCTAATATCCATTATCATCATCATAAACATGCTCAAACCCAGGAATAACATAATTCATAATAGATTCCTCTACATATAGGTGTTATTTATCAACATATCCATCAATAGAAACATGGATTTGCATTTAATCAATTTATTCCATTTTAGATTGCACACAAACATGAGATTGGATTAAAATAATATGATTATGATCAATTAAAACACCACTCAATATAACACTTTGCCTTATGGTTACACAAGGATAACCTTCTTAAATGTCATAGAATATATGCATGAAAACACCAAGATATCTATGGTAAACAATAAATGCATAAATTTATTCCTATGAATGGGAAATTAGAAATTAGATATGACACCCTAGGGAGGGATGAAAACCTAAGGGATAAATACCTAAGTCTTTTGTGATCAAATGAAAGATTGGGTTCACCATAAATTTTAATTATTTTATAATTTGAGGTGATGAAAACAATATAAAACTATTGAAATTTAGAGTCTATAAGATAAAACATTTACCATAAAAAAATCAATGCTAAAGAGAGATTAATTGCACTTAATATTTTTATAAATGACCAAGAAAATAAGGGAACGAATGAAATTTGATGATTTAATGGTTTATATTGATCACTGTCTACATCACTAGTTTATAAAATGTTTTTTAATCTTTTTATATACTCAAATAAAGAAACATACCCTCATAATCTTCCAAGACACTTCCTGAAAATCTTAGACACTTATAGTGACTGGAATTATCTTCTTTTTATTGATGCTTTACAGGTTTATTTATCTAGTCTGTGCCACCTTAGATTATTGCACCTACCTTTGAAGAGGATTTTGTGTGCTTTATTGCCTTCAATCCTATTCATATATTCTAATTTTACTTATCTTTTCCTTGAAACCCTATCTCTAATTTCAAAACAAAATTTACTTATAAAAATGGGTTATAAATATATGTTGGATATCCCCAATAAATACCCGTTGAGTGATTAAGTTTTGCATATGTTACAATACTTTAAAGAGGGCTCAAATCACCCATATTTCTCCCACCTAAATATGTGTGTGTGCACTCAACTACGATTTGATACAATGTAATGTAATAATTTGGATTTAGACACTTGAAAACATACAACATTGAATTTCATTTTATATTTAGTATTGTATCTAGGATTTTTCCTCAGAGGGTTATTGAATGTGTATGCCTTTATGGTGATGTCTCTAAAGAGTGGTAGTGTATTTTTCAATCTTGATAGGATTATCCAAGATAAGTGCTAGATAGGTGTGGCCTTAGGATTGATTTGTATTTATAGATGGATCTTAAATAATTTCCCCTATAACTAACATGTGAATTATGTATATGCTAACCCAAGAGAGATGTTTTAATTTTAATAATATTCATTGGAGGCTCATGAAAGTTATTGAAAAAGGTAGACACGTGAAAAACTATAAGCATTTGACTATTATCAACAGTGTTTAGATAGGTAAAATTAGTTTTCTAGAGTGTGAAAATAGTTTATTTAAGATTATGGAGCATCCTAGCATAGACTAGGGAGATCTCAAATGTGTGTGGTATAAAATTGGGCCCAAAATAATTGGTATGTAAAAGTATGTGAAAGAGTTAAATGTATATGCACAAGTAAAAATATGTTAAGATATGTCAAAATTGATGTTTCCAAGTGTCTAATTTATAAAATTTATATTTATATAAAGGATGTGAGAGATCACAAATTCACCAAAATGTAACATAAATAATCAAATTTAAATTTAAATTCCATACAAATTCCTCTAAACATATAAATTTGCCTAAGATAGATGCAATAATGTAAATCATACCTAATTATTTTTCAAAAATAGAGAAATAAATAAAGACTTGTGCTTTAGATATTTATCTTTATTATTAGTAGATCAGGTGATAGTGGTTAAAATTTGTTAGAGGGAAATAATGCTTACTAGTGATCATAGGATAACTAAAAAACTTGTGATGTTTAGATAATAATGTACAAACCATCAAGTTTTACTATGTATTATTTTACCCTAATTTGGATTGTACAAACCTAATTAATATATAAACTTGGATGTAATTTAGATTATGAGATATGACAATCAAGCATGAATATTAATGTAAAATATTGAAATAGATTTGACAACTAACATGTCCTAAATATAGAAAGCACTAAAGGGATCAATACACTTAGCTTTCATGGTTTAATAGCTGATTGTGACTAAATTATGAAAGTGAAATTGGGTTGGAAATAGGCTTAAAAATTAGTCAAATTTATAATTAACTTTGTGCACGTAGGCTTACTAACATTAAACTAGCAACTGAGACTGATGTTATTGAATTGGGATGATTCGGTTCTTTGTGACCATACAATTCGTTCCACCTAATTTTTATACCTATATGTATTTGATCTTGGCACCTAACTATGTGCATAAATTAATAAATCAACATCCTTCCCCTTATGACCCTAGCTCCACTTTTGAGGGTAGAAACCTATAAAATTATCAGGAAGTGTAATAGGTTGAGATAACCCAAATAACCCTTATTAACAATTGATTTTTGCCTATGTATCTAATATTATAAAGAGGGAATTCAAATCACATTTAATTCTTCCCTTTAATATGTATGTGAAATTGTGCTCCTTTTCTATATGAATGCATTTAGAATCTGGCTTTCAATACTTGACAATATTCACTCTTAACATTGCTTGGTGTGCTTTAGACTTGGATGATGATTGTTCCTAGTGGATAATTTTTAATTTGGGAAGAATAAGGTAGATTTTATAAATGTGCAATAGTGTATAAATCTTTTATAGACAAGTGCAAAGTGAGTACTAAATGTGGGTTTGATTTGTATTTATATAAGTACATTTTTGTGATTTTTTACACCATTGACATTATAAGAAAATAAGATGACCCATATGAATGTTTTTTTTTAAATTATTGTTGGCTAAGAGTCAGTAATGTCACCCTCAATTTAGTTTCATTGCTAAAACCATTTGAGCCTGACATTAATGTCTAGAATACAAGAATGCATATTTGTTGATCTAGATATGTCTAACTAAGATATTTAACAGGTTTTACATAGATTGAGAGGTTCCTATCGGTGATTAAAAATAAAATATAAGGGTTAGAATCATATCAAAAATTTGGATGTGAGATAATAGTGAATAAGAGGCATATATGTACACACAAGTCATGTATGATGAAGGCAGGTTAAAAGTGACATTGTCAAGTATTCAATACCATAGTTTAGTATATATAAATGCCACCATTTTATTATAATATTTAAATGTATTAAAAGTAATATGGTAAAAGGATAAAATACATATGAGTGTGTACAACACACTTTGTCTTAGGTTGTAAAAAAATTTCCTAGGAAAACCTACAATGAAAATGTAGTAGTCAATGTCCATATGTGAAATATGAAATATGAAATTGAAACTTGAAAAAAATTAAGAAAAAGGAAGGTGTGCACCTATATGTGAGTAAATTTTATTGCCTTGTAACTTATTGTACATTATGCTTCCTTTTTGAAGGATTAGATAATTGTGATTCCTTACTAAAGCACATGGAGATTTGGGGTGACTATGCCTAAAATTTGTATAACTATGTAAACCCTAAGGTTTTTAAGATGAATTCCCCAACCCTCATGAATTAAAATTAATGTTAAGACCATTGAGCATTGTTAAACCTCAACTACAATAACTCAAATAACTGATCTCAAACCTCAAGACAGTAAAGTGGGAACCTTATGATGGGTTCACTATGGTTAATTCTATGCCCATTAAGCATTGTTGAACCTCAATATACATTACCTAAAAAATCATGAATCAACCACTATAGATGGAATTAAATATTCAAGTTTTATTAGTACCTGGTGCCATTGCATTGGGGTTTGAAAATAAAATATTGTAATGGTGTTTAATACAAAAAATATAAATGTGCATGAATAAGTATCATGTCTCATTGAATATTTTCCAACTTATATAGAATTTTATGCATCACTATGCTAAATTTGAGAGCCTATTTCCCAAATGTATCTATATGGGAAAACCTATAATTCATGTTCATTTGAACTATGTGCACCTGTATTGCATATACATTCAAGTATATATGATTTTGTATTTTGTAACTCATGTCTTTTTAAAGTAGGTTTATATGAATGACATATGCCCTAAAAATATATACCAATGTGCAAAATATATTTATCATATCTGATTCCATTTGATGTCTGAACCACTTTGAAATCTTGGAATCCTATACTCTATTCCTAAGGGTTGATTGTTGTGTTCATATAAACTTGTGTCTATATGAAAAACCCACTAATATTCCCCCTTTTAAGGTGAGGGATGTAAACTATAAGTTTCTTGTCTCAAAAGAAGTTTTAATTGTATCATGTCATGTATAAAAATGTCAACATGTAGTGAATATGCCATCATAAAAATGTATATGTCATCAAGGTATGGATGTATCATATGTAATTTAGGGCATATAAGTGTTATGTCTATATATACATATCAATTAGGTACACATTAGTAACCATAATTTATATAAGAACTAAATAATATTACAGATAGTAAAGAGGTGCATGATGTAAATCATGGAAACACACACAAAGTTGAGGTGTGTGGTATGGATCATGCACTTGGAATATCAAAAATATCAACAAACTCAATATAAAATCTTATATTAGTCCACTCATAAAGATGAAATGTCATACATAAGGCCAAGGGTCGCATATAATTGACACAAATATGTCACAAAAATCAAGGCCAATGGACCACACTTAAGGGACATAAATATGTCACAATGAAACATTCCAAATGATGACACTCAATGGACATAAATATAGTGCAACAACCAAATCCGAGGGCAGCATACAGAAATGATTAGCTTATATGAATAATTAACAACATAAATGAAGCATAGATCAAGTGAAAACTAGTCTACACTATCTATCTATATCAATTTCACATCTTATTAAGGTATCATATCCATGTAGCACTGTGTGAGATATGAGTAACTGATAAGGTATTTTTAATAATATAGATAGTTAAACAAGGTAAGAGGTTATATAAATATATAACATGTGATAATGTGAATTATGATATAATATTCCCCTAACATTGGCATGGACACTAGTTATAGGAGAGTCCAACATCCATGTGTCCATGTATGATCTATATGTCCTACATCACACTCATAAACCATGGAATTCATGTCTATATGAAAAAGAATATGCCACTTACCAAACATGTGATAAATAACATATGTAAATCATGGAAACACACATAAGGGGGAAGTGTGTGGTATGGATCATAGCACCCAAAATATCAAAAATATCGACAATATCAATATAAAATCCTATATTATTCCACTCATAAACACAAAATGTCATACATAAGGCCAAGGGCCACATATATTGGAAACAAAGATGTCACAAAAATCAAATTCAATGGGTAACATTTATGGGACATAAATATGTCGCAATGAAAAATGCCAAATGATGACATATAATGGACATAAATATAGCGAAGCAACCAAGACCAAGGGCTGCATACAAGCAATGATTAGCTTATATGAATAAGTAAAAACATAAATGAAACATAAAGAAAGTGCAACTAGTTTACACTATATATATATATATATATATATATATATATATATATATATATATATATATATATATATATATAAGTAAGGTATCATATCCATGTAGCACTATGTGAGATATGAGTAACTAACAAGGCATTTTAAATAATCTATAGAGTTGAAAAAGGTAAGAGGTCGTATAAATACATATCATGTGATAATGTGACTTATGATATAAGATTCCCCTAACATTGGCATGAAAATTGGGTATAGGAGAGTCCAACATCTATGTGTCTATGCATGATCTATATGTCGTACATCACACTCATATACCATGGAATTCATGTCTATATGAAAAATAATATGCCACCTACCAAACATGTGATAAATAACATATGTAAATAGTGTAATCTAGTAATCATGCCATGCTTAGGTATTGATTTTTACTTTTTTGATTTATTTCAATGTTTATTTATTTTTGAATTTTTTATTTTTTAAATTATCTATAAATTTTTAAAACTATTATTGATGAATGCATCAATGGGATAGTCTTGGAGAGTGCCTATATCATATAGTACATGGGTCATTGGTCATGAATGAAAAGTATTAGATGTAGGTGTATCAAAACATAAAAATTAATTAGGTGTTGCAATGTAGTAATCATAATTGCTCATAGGTTCATGTGTATGATGAGTAAATATATAAGTTCAAAGACTTTATGGGGTCCATTGTATAGATGTATCAGTCATTGTGTTTAAATATGGAACATGTTGAACTATTTGTGGTGCTAAATTAATATTTGGTATAGTAGATAATGACCCCTAAGAGTCTTAAATGACTTTCTAATATGATAATTATTGTAAAATTAGCTATCGAGGAGAATCATTTACATTCCTCTCAGCTGAGTGTATAAAGAGATCAAGTGTAGGTGTAATAGATAGCTTTATAAAATGCTCTTGAATAGGTGTAACAACCAACTATGGTGGTGGTGGGGATGGAGGAGGTGATACCACTAGTTGAAGATGGTATTCATATAAAATGCCTAAAAGTATAACTACATTGCTGTAGTATATATATTTGATACATGAATGTACTTTAGATGGTATTTATCAGAGATTTTGTATTCAATGGAGCCCTTAAAACATGTGAAAGATCCATGTGCTTGGTAAGACTATAAATAATGTAGCAATTGTAGCATATGTGACTTAAAAGGTATCATAATGCCCCTAAGAGTGTTTTGTGTCCTCCAATTGAATCCTTTTAAAATTCATGTAGTATCTTGTAAATTGTGTTGTGTGTACCTAAGCATGTTTAGAAGTGTCATTGTGAGCATGTTCACATTTTACCCATTATCAACCATGACATTATGTATGGGTTGCTTATTGACATAAGCTCATGTGAATAATGCATGGAGATCTGAATCATCGTTGACAATTTCACTATCATCAAATGTAATCATATGGAATTGTGGTAATATTCTTATAATTGTATTAATAATCATGTCTATTGGGTGATCATATGTCATAGGTGGTAGATGTGCATTATATGCATGATGTACCTCAGTAATATCCTTGGTATTTATTGCCTCATGTTTGGGAAGTGAATCATTGAATGTTTTTAGTTTTTAATTTCCATTTTTTTAGCCTAGAATCTTCTATATGTGTACTTATCTCAATAGTATTATTATCAATAAGATCTTGTATTTTATGCCTTGAATTTAACTTTTTTTTGTATAACATCAAGGAGCTCTGTGGTAATCAAAATATGAATTACTATCATAATTTTTAGGTGTAGGTATGTTTGTTTAATCACTTAAAATTGGTATTGGAGTTATAAGAGTGCTACTTGAGACTACCTATCCATAGCTTATCCCTAGACCTATCCTAGAGCCTATTTTAACACTTATCCAACCTTTGTACATGCCACAAGATTCCCTAGTCATCCCTAAAGTAGTCAGAGACCCTCATTCTTGCATCTTAGCCCTTCGTGTCTAGTGTTATAACACTTAGACACTAGCACCATAATAAGGATGATAACACCACATGTCACTAGTGTCCCAATAATGGTGCTATTGTCCTTTCTATCCTCTTTTCACAAATAAATATATTTTCAAATCTTAGACCTCCTAGGGTTGGCCTAGACATCTTTTATTACTTGCAAAAGCAACATAATAGTATATATACATGAATTTTAGCCCTCTAATCACTAGATGGAAATTAGATGAAAATTACATATGAAAAATTAGAAAAAGTTGTGCACAATTAAGGTTATCAATCTCTATTATGCCCTACTTTTACAAACTACCATCTACAACATTCCTAAGCTTAGATTACCTAGATTTCTAGTCTCAAGCACATTCAAAGCACTCAAGTGAATTGTCATAGTATCTTCAATTTTACTTGTACCAACACTTAGGTGGGGAGAAATAAATTAATATTGATCCCTCTTCAGATTATTAGTATGTAGGCAACTCTCATCACAACAGGGTGTTGAAGATGTCTAGCCTACCCCACTAACAAACACACTTTTTAGCTTGTATCAACTAGATGCCCTATCAACATGAAGGATTAAGTTTTACTCATAAATCAGCCAAAATAGGTAATATATAGGGTTTTAGAACTTGTGCATGTAGGAACAAACCTCACAGATCAAGACACAAGTGCACCGAGAAGCTCTAGGTAGTCCAGCACAGAGGACACTACTTACAAAATAGGGATACTAGCACCACATGTCTAATTAGGGTAATAATTTATAATTAGGGTGTTACTATCCAAGAGAGGTTATGACACCAAGATCTTATTTTTGACACTCAGACCAATCTCTACCTCAATTTTTATCCTCTAAATCATTTTTCTCAATCATTTTCTAGTTAAGTTCTTACTTGCACTATTTATTGCTATATTTAGAAATGTCAAATTAAGTTAATTATATAATAGATCAATGGCTTTATTTATTGCATATTATTACCTTGATTTAGTATACTCATCTCTTTAATAAACATAGGATTTCCACTTCACTAAGTTCTAAAAGGTTAAAATATTTGGTGAACCTGACTTCCTTCAAATACTAGTCAAACCCTAACCTTAGACAACCCTAGGGTTTATGTTTCTAGCCTTTTAGGGCCCTCAAACAGATTTATATTTCATATAATCATGATAATAATGACAAATAAATTTAAATAATTTTTGATGCAAAGTTTTCTAGCTTGTTTTGCTTACTTGTTTCATTTCATTTTGTACAAATCAAAAGATGGCATAAACACATACGTATATGATGCTTTAAATTAGTTCAAATATATGTCATATTTAATAGCATGTTGTCTTTATATTATGTGGAATTCCATTAATAAGAAAAGTCTTACACACATAAAGGATTGAGCACATAAGCTAAAAACTATGTTTCAAGTTTAAATGCCATATCTTATGCATAAGAAAGAATCTCCTTCTCCTCCTCATCTCCATGAGGGTGATAGATTCTTTTCCTCTAACCAGGTCCATTATTTCAATCTTATATGAGATGAAGCATCCTATGTCATTGTTCCTAATGCCCATACACAGCCTATCCACACTTCTCCCCTATAAGGTGTGTACTTACATGTTCAATCTAATGCAACTAGGGTTTACACTTATGAGACTCTAAGGGATCAAATTATGAGTATGATAAAGTTAATATCAAAATTATAGAATCAAAATCAGTTATTAAGTGAAAAGGTCACATTATTGGAAAATCAAATTACATGCACACAATCTTTAGAATATGTTAGTATAAACCATGTATATGCATCTATACCTAGCAAAGTTGTGCCTAACACTATTTAATATCCAATAATAGCATACAACACAATGCATATATTATAAGTGATTAAAAAATATTATAAGGGTACAATAAGAGTTCAAGTGACATACTAAGGGAAATGATTAAAGCTAATTTGATCAACTTACCTACTCTACACCCAGTGAGGAGATCTAGATATTTTTGTACATATCATAGAATGCATGGGCACCAAACCAATTCATGTTTAGTATTGAAAAAGAAAAGAAAATAGATAATAGATACAGATGACTCACATAGTGAAACTTCATCCAAACAACATACAATGGCACATCTACAAATTCAAAAAGTGTCAAATTTAGAAACAATACAAAATAGTTACCAAAGCATAACTTAGAACAATAAAAGGTTCACAAAGCACAATAAAAGCAAGAATAAGTAAAAAAATCATAGGTAAATCAAGTAAAAGAGTTACATCAACCTCTCTAAAATGAGGTTCAACTTTTAGATCAGTATGGGTTTGGTCAAAATTATCTACAACTGTTTGATTATCATGGTCAAGATTTGGGAAAGTAGGCCCAAAGCTTCACTGTTCCTATTCTATCAGTTGATAATGTTGGTCAACAAGGGAAATCATTCATAGATATAGTTTATTGAGTAAAAAATTATAGATACATAGGAAATGTTAAAAAAAGAGTAAGAGCTTAAGTTGCAGAGTCAAAATCAAGTTAATCTAACCAGCATTCTCACAAGAGACTATCTATCAAAAGAACCTCCAAAGCACCATATGCTTACAATAAGCATAGTTTCAAAGGGTAAAATCACAATAAATATTCCAAAGCACAATTTAGGAAGGTCAAATCCACAATATGAGGCAATTCCTAATGCTCGTCTAGATACAATAGAAGTCAGCACTAGCATTCTAGATTATTATGATTTTGATGATGAACAATACTTAGATTCATATTGAAACACCATTCAACTACAACATAATAATCACATTGCATGAGAGATTACCATTCCTATTTTTGACACATGCCACACTGATAGTGAGTCTCCCATGAGACTCATTGGTTACTATCGTTTCTCTCTACTTGTACATACTTTCCTTATTTCTTGCTCTTTGTATATAGTTCTATTTTCATGTTGCTTGCACATAGCTTATATTCATAAAATACAAAAATAATATAATATTTCAAAAAGATAAAAACATTCAAATATTTACACATAAAACATAAATTATAGATTGTATGCAGTACCATGTTTACATTTTTTACAATTTATAGACACTACATATGCTAGCTAACTTAGTATAGTTAGTTTTATCATACATACATGCTTCATTTGTTCTTGTCGAGTGTTTGCAGATTGCTACATGACTTAGGTCCACTACACTAACCAAGATTTTCTATTATCTACCCATTGGGGGAATATAAATAGATACACAAGTTCTTCATTTGACACATTTGCCAATTTGGGGGCACCCTATACACAATTTTCATTACTAGATTACATCTTTCTAAACTCTACATAAAAAATTTAGCATTGTTATATCTTGATATTGATCATGCTACACCTACTCAAATTTTTTGCCAATTACTACTAATTTAGACTCAATATATGTACATATTGACCCTTACAAAGATCTGTTTTACATGTTCATGCATAATTTCATTTATTCTTTCCTATTTTAAAATTTCTTTTGTCTCTATGCTTATTCTATTTGAGGGCATTTAAATGTTCCATTGCTCTTTGGCTTTATGCCACTTATTTTCATTGTATGTATGCTTTGGACATGTGCCCATGTCCTTGTGTGTGCCTTCCTAATTTTATATGCAGACATTTGAACATGTCCTTCCATGTGGCTCTAAGCCAACTTTCTTATTGTTTGTGTATGTGGACATTTGAACTTGTCCTTATATGTCTTGCTTTCTCAGATTTAGTGGCATGTGCCCATGTCCCTTGTATTGTGGCCCCTTAGCCAACTTTTCATGCCTCATGTGTGTTGTATGAATGCTTTATTGTATACATCATGGTTATAACACTTGTCTCTTGCTTGTTAAACACTCCAATTTTAGATTCCATGAGTGACCTCATGCATCTCCCCTTCCCACTTGGGCACCATGATGTACATCATGCCCCATCCCCCTAGGTAGCTACTTAGTTTACTCAAATTTACTATTACATACATTTTTATATCCATCTTGACACCATTGTGAATGTTAGACATAACATACATTACACATTACAAATTTATGCTTAGATTATCTTACATTTTGATGTTATGTGTGCACATTATATTGGGTTATTACATAGTTATCATATATGCTCTGACTAACACACATCTTGTAGATATTTTTATTTTGAGGATATTTATTTCATAGGTTCATCAACTCACCTCAAAAGAGGGAGAATTCATAGGGGGTTTCACAAAGATCAAGATCCTATAATGCATTCATAATACATTTTCAGCACACAGGTTTATTTTACAAAAATTAGACTCAGGTAAACATAGTGGGAAAATAGTAACATAAAGATCAGAAAAATTGCACATAAATCAGAACAAATACATTCCTGCCTAAATTAAAAAACTAGCACCACATAGAACTACTATACAAAATATGGTGCTACTATCTAGTAGTCTCAATTTTACAAAAACTAGATTGGCTAGAAAAGTACAATAGGTACAATATAGGTTTACACAAGTTTAATTACATATTCATACCAATTTAGATTAGATTCATATTATTTTTCTTAGATTGGGGGCATCATGCACTACATTACCATTCCCATATTCATTTAAGATACTTAAATATAGATAATTACAAATTAGTCCAAAATCCATTACTCAGATATCAGATTTGGGGGCATGTGCATAACACATTGTTTTCATATTCTCATTTACACATTGATTGATTATATAGAATGGAAAATTCCATGTCATTTTTTATTTTATATACATATGACATCACATTCCAAGTTAAACACCATTTTCATGCCTTACTCCATCTGCAGTGGTTGGCATTCTCGAGTGGCCCAAAGTTGCCTAATATTCTCGAGTGACCGTAGAGTTGACACATCTCAAGTTACATCCAATAGTTTCAATTTAAGATGCATCTACTATATGTGGGTAGGAGATGATGAAGTCATAGTTTAATTGAGTTTTTAAACCACCTACATGAGAGGTTTGGACACACCATCAGTCAAATCCAAGCTATTCATAGGTCATGATCCACCAAGTAGGGGTGGACAATGATAGAGTAAAAAATAGATTTAATTCTTGAGCCACCCGCACATGAGGATTGAGTAAATCATTAGTTTAGTCCAAATTATTCACTAATTGATCACTATATACATGCATACACACACACACACATGTTGTCACCAGGTTTATGCATTGGTTCACGTACCTAGTGAGTGTATTCTTCCTTTCCTCTCTCATATCCCTGTATTCAGTTTTACTCAATTTTACTTATTTACTTAGTTTTATATGTGCTTTTAATATCTCTTAAGTAAGGATTGATTTATGCAAATTTCACTTGTAGGACACGTATTAGAACATGCTTCACATACTCAAACCCTGATTCAAGGGATTCACCTCTTAGGTACGTCTAGGTACACTTCTTTTTCCTTTATCCTAGTCATTTTGTGTTGTTGCATTTCTAGAAGAAAGAGGGGAAATGTAATCACGTAAAAGTGGTACTTGAGTGCTAAGAGTGCTAATTGAGACCACATATCCATAGCTTAGCGCTAGACCTATCTAAGAGCCTATTTTCATATATATTCAACCATCATGCAAGCCTCAAATCATCCCTAAAGTAGTCTTAGACCCTTCATCTTGCATCATATCCCTTCGTGCCTAGTGTTATGCCACTTGGACACTAACGTCATAATAGGGACAGTAGTGCGACATGGTGCTAATGTCCCAATAATGGTGCTATTAGACTTTACCCCCTCTTTTCACAAACATATATCTTTTCAAATCTTAGACATCCTAGGGTCAACCTAGACATCTTTTAGCACCCACAAAAGTAACAAGATGGAAATCAGATGAAAATTAAATATGCAAACTCATAATAAGTTGTGCACAATTAAGATTATCAATCCCTATTCTTCCCTACTTTTTCATACTACCATGTACAACATTCTTGGGTTGGAGCATAATAGTGTGTCCCACTTTTTAGTAGAAAGGGGACAATAAAAAATGAAAATGTGCACAATTTTTGATTTATATAGACAATAGTGACTTAACCGTATAAAATGTGAAAATAGTGTAAACTAATGAAATGTGTTATTTTAAGTGTATATTATATTTATATTTTTTTTCAAATTAAAAAAATAAAAAATATATATTTTTGAATGCCTAAATACATAGTGTGTATGTTTTATCTATAGAAATTTTATTGAGTACTCGATTTCTCCTCGCCATAATATTCTCAAAATGTAATATTTTTTAAAGATGTCCTAGAAACATGGACGAAGTGTAAGATAATTTTTTTATAATTTTTTGATAAATTATTTATTTTTTAATTATCATGGCACATAATATTGACACTTTGACTACTCCTCACGATAAATTTTTATATATATGTCGAAATGGATCCATTTTTTCTCCATTGGAAAAAGAACACTAAAATAAAGTGTGTCAATATTTGTTTTTAAATTTTTAACTCACAATCCAATATTTTTCTTTGTACACTAAAAAGATGATACTTTACTTTATAAATAACAATAGATTAAATAAATCAAAATAAATACTAAATATTATTTAAATTTTTTTAAAAATATATTAGAAAGTTGATAAATAGCCCTATTTACTCGTGAAGTCACATTTTTTTATTTTATTTTTTCTTCATGAAACGTGGCATCCGAAATGGCGTTTTCAAGCCAATAAGAGCTTTCCAAATAAAAAATCAAGATTTGATGCCACATAAGGTTGGAACGAAGGTGGTTTGAACAAAGGTGGTTTGAACAAAGGGGGTTCAAATGAACCCCCTTTGTTATAGCCCCTTTCATTATGACCCTCTTTGAATTTTGTGCCCAACTAATTTTACCACCATCGTGCCACTTTTCTCATCCATCGTACCATTTTCCATATATTTTCCTGTCAGTGTTGTTCGAACAGAGAGATGAGATCGATAGGGACTTTGATTCAAGTAGAGATTCATCTATCATTTTTAGCAAAAGATCAAGATTGTGGGATGATGCTCTAAAGATTGTGGGAGGTATGCAAAATAGGTACTACAAGATACTCTATGATTTTCAATGTCTGCACCTAATCTCATCCCTGTATATTGATTTAAGATGACCTGCCTTAACCCAATTCATTATTAAATAAATGTAGTTTTATTGGATTTTTAATATCAAGAGATGATTAAAATCTCAGTGATGCACCTTCTATTTTCCTTATGGACTGCTCTCTATTTTACCCCCTTTATGTCATTATACTTTTTTGGGGGTTTACATTTCTTTTTTTTATCTAATAAATTATCATGGGATCTAACCATGTTTTTTTAATTCTTCTTATTTGCTTGCTTGTGGTGATTTGGCCTCTGCATCTAATTTGATTTGAGATGTTACTAACTTATGATGTGGCGCATATTTTTTAGCAATAATGGGAAAGAAATATACAAACTATAGGTTTGAAGTTTATCACATTTTAAAATTTATGGGACCATTTGAATCTCAATAACATCCATCACCAAAAAAATGTTTTGCAGTGTAGGCACAGCTATTTTTCTTCTAAATTATTAGGTTTGTTCTTTTATTTTAATTGGGCAATCACACATTCATAGGATTGCATTATAATCCCTTCATATTTTTGTTTTAGGATATTTTTTGACAATTTTTCAACATGTTCTTACAAATCTTAGAAACACTTACAGATCTTACAAGTCTGAAGAGAATTTTTTATTTACATTAATTATTTTTTAATTAGTTCACATAATGTTATTAAATATCATTGATAATGTGAGATGTAGATGGGTTGTTAGTTTGGTTTGTTGGACTAGTTTCACTTATAGTTAAACTCTCAGGAGCGTTTGTAGCCTATTTGTTGTTTTTAGGTTGGATTTGGTGTTTTAAATTGGTTTTATGATTAGTGGTTTGTTATAGTTTAATGGTTCTTAGATGTTGGCCCTCAATGATTTAAAACTGGTGGTGGTCCTTTGAATTAGTTTAATGATTCTTAAAGACTAGCCCTGTTGTGTCTTAGATTAGGAAAAATCAATAATTAAATCCAACATCTATATGTATATAAATAAGAAATCAAATAATAATTTTATTTTTTCACTTGATCAATAAATTTTAACTATAATATTATGAATAAACCTTGAAATCATTTTTATATTAATCTTAAATGAAATGGAAAGGAATAATAAAATATGAACTTGGTTAAATTGAATCATACAATGGTTTAAAAATGTCACATCCTGTTTTGATTGACAATGGCTTTCCTTTTGGCTAAATCTCCATTTTATGTAACATAATAATCTATTTTATGAAAATTTATTTAATAATTTTAAAATTATTGAATTGTTATTTATTTTTGTTACTTTCCACAAAATAACAAGGTGCTAGCCCCAAATCCTTATGGTGGGAGTTTGGCAGGTAAAGAGAATAGTCTTGTACAAAAATTCATAGATGTCATTATAGTATTTAGTGGGGTTTACATTTCCTTTTTAATATAATAAATTATGTCATTATACTTTCTTTTCGGGTTTACAAAATTTTACTGTAATAAGTATATGACATACCTTAAAGTGGCACAGAGATCTACATCAAAAATGGCAATGGAATGCAGATAAAAACAAGATCTGGGTAAAAATGATGAGAGAGGCATTTTTAATTTTCCTTTTAAAACATAATAACAATCCAATAATATCTCATAGCAAATAGGTGATGTTTTTTAAATTGGTAACTACTTTTTTTTTTAGGGATTTTTTTAGATGTGTGAGGAGTAGGAGTCAATTATGAATAGTATGGGAGACTCAACAAGAGACTTATTGAGTTTCACCACCATTATAGGGGTTTAAACCATAGATATGTAAAGGGCTCTTTTATTTATAATCATATATCTCTTCACAATTATTCACATCAAAATACTTCACTACTAATATTTTTAAGATAAAAATTTAAGTCTATAATCTAATTATTTTTATTCTCTCATTTTGATGATAATTTGCTGCCTTAACTGCTATAAAATCTCACCAATTTTTATGAATGGACCACTGCACTACACCATACAATTGGAAAGACCATCAAATTTACTGTTGGCTTTTACACCACAAATTTTCACATCATTACCTGCAATCTAGTAAATTTAGAATGCTTTCTTGACAAGTCTAAGAGCCTGCTTTATTTTGGAGAATTTGAAGAGGATGCCATTGCTTTAACATTAAGCAAAAGCAACTTCAACATAAATTTTCAGTAAAAACTAGTTGAACAAAAGATTTTGTCAACCCTAGAAGAGGCCTACAAGAAAGATGCTACTCTAGACCTTCAATATTTATTTCTTAGCTTTGGGCTTGATTATGCATGCCTCATTGCTTTGGAGTAGCATGACATGGGGTCTTTAGTTCCTAAGTTTTCTAAAGCATTAGAGGAATTTATGGAAGCAAGGGCTTATTGCCTGATTAGACCAACAAAATTTTACTATCATAAGTATATGATAGCCCTTAAATTTTACTATCAAATTCTAATTTCATAAGTCTTAATTTTATAATATTAAGATCTATATTTTATAGTCTCATGTAATAAATATTAATTTCTTAAATCTTAAATTTATAAATCATGTTTCTTTAGTTTTAATAATATATATATTTTAATTTTTTAACATTAATATTTTAAACTTTAATTTCAAAACTTTTAATTATATAATAAATATTAAAATTTAACACTTTTTTTTGTATATTTTAATTATATAACAAATCTTAAATTAGAGCAGACAACTCCGAATCATTAAGCTAAACTAATGTTTTTTCTCCCTTTCTACCCAATGAATGAGTGGAAAGAACAGCCTTAAGTGATATAAATCCATAAAAATTGATGTATGTAAACTTTTTTACAAATTATAGGCAAATTAATGCAAATTGAATTAAACCATGAAATAAATTTAAGTTATAAATGTGATCCTTCTTTGTCCATTTGAGAACTAGGAGGTTATCCATGTGTTTCTTTACCTCGTGATGTTTATTATATAATCTTATTATCATATGCAAAGGGAAACCATAATATTACCATTCATAGAAATGATAATATTACTATTCATGGAGCATTATTTCAATTTTTTTTTATAGAATTCAATCTTTTCAGGGGCATCCACATTCCAAAAATTCAAATTCCACATGTTTTAATAGCAGTAGCAGATTGAAGAGTATTAATACCAGCAAGATTTTAGCTCCAGTTCTAGTTATAGCCAAATTCCACATGTTTCTCGTTTTGATTTTTCATTGTGTAACTATGAATTTGCAAGGATTTGTAGTTTTATAAAAAAAATAAACTACTAATCCTTTTTGGTACATGACCCCTCAAGACCAAGGCACCCCATTATGTTTTCTAACCTTTGTGCTAGCAGGAGGGGTGCCAAAATAGTTATTTATCAGTTTTATTACTTTGTATATATTTATTTGTTATGTGTGGTTTGATTGTATATACTTGTGTTTCCCTCACATAAAATAATTAATCATGTTGTTCTTATTTGTTATCCTAGCCTGAGTCTAGGATAGAATGTGACATGGAATTCATCCCCACACATGGGCTTAGTAATTAGGGGTTAGTGACATGGATTTAATCACTATGCACTATACCAAACTCTATGTTCTGATGGAGTATAAAAACTAGGAGAGTTGTCATTTGATGCCTAAGTATAATTCCCCATAAAGGGTTTCATGGAGTGAGGGGAGGTTAAGCTCCAATACACAAGGCAGTTAGAAATCATCCTATATGGACTTGGGCCCCACTGTACCTTCACATATATCGGGGATGCACCTAGAAACCCTTGTGTAAACTTAGCATAGGACCCTTTGACCATAATAGGTGTTTCATTGTAGGTGGCAGGATAAACCCCTAAGAAGTTGTTAAGTGCAAATGGGGTCGAGAGGGTTTGGTTGATTCTGTAATGGGTCATCAGCCTATAGCCTCACCTGAGAAGCCATTGGATGGTGTGAGCATCAGGTTACACACCTTATTCAATTTACTATCTTTAGGACTTGTCATTTTGTGTGTTGTGTTAGACCCATATTGTTTACAAACCTAGTCGGCCATACCCCATTTTGTGTATGATACCTTAGATACCCATAGGCTAAGATCCATTCTCATCATTCTAAACCACACTCATCTTACATCTAATGCTCATTTCATATCTTCCACATCCTAATATTCCATCTTTCATTTAATCTACTATCCATTTTATAGTCTCTACCTACCCCATTATATCTTAAACTAAGTCCATCCTATATCATCTACCCATCTTGTACTATCCACCCATCTCACATTTTCCACTTTCTATCTTAGACATCATCTAATATCAGTCTATATTCACCCATCTAGTACCCACCTTACATCTTCCACACCCTTCATATCCAATAACATACACATCCTTATCCTAAGTAATTTATATAACCCATCTTGTCCATCTCATATCTTCCCACACAACATCCCATATTTACCACATATTTTCCATTCGCCTAACACCCATCTTATAGTTTATATTCATCTCATCCTATATCTTATCTTCCATCCCCCATTCATCTCATATTTTTCCATCATCCTTTTATATTTTCATTATCACTTCTTAAATCCTTGGACTATGTATTATCAACATACATACTCTTATCAAGATTATAATCTAGCACCCATCACTCATCCACTACAAGGCCTCATCTTAAACATTAGTTAGTAATTTGATTCCATGTTTATCACTTCTTTAACTCTCAACTATGGGGATTATTGATAGACTAATTACCACTATAAATATACCTTATACAAATACCCATCATATTGGTGCACTATTTGACATCTTCACACTTTTATGCATGTTTTCTACCTATACTGGCATATTAATAATTTCTTCCAAAATTTTAAACATTTTTTTCCAACACAAAAAATCTTATCCCTTATAAAGATATGGTCCAATGTCTAATAACATAATTTTCTTATTTTTCCATTAAAAGTATTTGTTGGAAAGATAATCATCATGCTAATGCTATGGCTAGTGTTTCTCATTTAATTACAATTGATATTTGTGTTATTTGTACAATGATCAAAATTGCACCTTAGATTTTAGCTCTAGTTATAACACGAATAAAAAAGAGACAAATCTCAAAGATTTGATGTTGTTCCTCCTTGTAAAGTTGAAATTCCATATTGAATGATGGATTCTTTTATCTCTTTTTTCAAACAAGTGTTAGGTTATGTATAAATCAAAGTTGTGAATAATTCTATGTTAACTGAAATGAGTTTTTTTTTTTACTCTATCTTGATTCTCTATGTATATTTATTATTCATATTTAATATATTTTAAAATCCAATTTAACCCTTAGCATTTTCCAATTTAACCGATCGTAGTTCCCATATGTGGTGGAAAATAAAAATAATTTCTTTTGAAACTTGACATGGACTCATGTCAACTAGTATCAGGGGCAAGTTTGTTGTATTCTAGTTTTATAGAATAATTTAAAAAAAAATTGGTACAATTTTATGCAGGTGCAAAGTAAAGAACTTATAATATGGGAAATAAAAGGAATAGGCAAATCAAGAGGGGAAAAAAGTTTACTATCGAAGATGAAGATATAAAAAAATAGACTAAGATGTGAATTATATAAGAAGAAAAATGGAGCCTACAAATTATATGAGCGTAAATATTGAATATGATCAAATTATTCATGTGAGTGAGGAAACCTCTTTACTTGGTATTTGTACAAGTGTTTAAAAACTTCATAAATACATGATTAAACCACGTGACTTAATTTATGAGTACATTTCATTGTAAAAATAGGACTAATAATTTATATTTGATGTCATTCAATAAATTGTTTTTATTACAGTTAATGAAGAAGATACAGAAGAACCAACCAATATTAATATGATTAAAGAAGATATAAAAGAAAGGTCTATTAATATCAACGTGACTAATGACCATGAGCATGCCCTATCTCCTTAACCACATGTAAAACTTATTGAGAAAGTGTAGAATTGACTACCAAAGAAAAATGTGAACCATCTAATGAATATGGATATTGGGAAATTGGAAAAATATGGAGAAGATATGAGACAATATCAAAGGACAACCCGTAGATATTTTGACCACATATTTTTGATCTAATTTAAAAGTTTAAATGAAATTAGTCACCCTCAATTGTTAGTTTCTCTTATAAATCATGATGGGATGAAAGATTGTCTAGAGATATTGGGAGTGGATTTTTTTTTAAAAACAAGATACAAACCCTTGGAAAGGAAGTAGTGTAAAATGTGTCTGGGAGGTTGGATTCAGTGGATAAAAACACTCTCAACTGATAAAATCATTTCACGTAGAGTGATGTTGAGCTCAACTGTAAGTGAAAAAACATCAAAATTTTGACATGTTAGCACTATGTCAAATGTATTAGGTGTTTCTAGAAAGATAATTACTAGATATGTGAAGAGGAGAAATGTCCTAGATGATAATAGTGTAGAAATAAATTAGGCGCTAATGATCAAGGATACTCATTTTGATAAGATTGAGGAGGGTGCTCGAAGGTTAGTTTTTGATTTTTGTAATCATAATACACGAGCTTATTCAAATGTTAGGGATGTTTTAAAGAATAGGATTGTTCCTAAAAATTATGAATAACATGTTAAACATTGGATTGATATAACACAACATGATTTGTATGTCAAATTTTGTGAATAAAATCCGCATATTAAGATTGGGCAATGAATGTTTGAGATTTTTAAACTTTGGTATGTGAAGCAAAATAAAGCCCTCAAAACATGTTGTTGTCACAATCATGTTGAGTTTGAGCTTCATTATTAGGTATATAAATATATTCATTTCAAATTTCATGGAATTTATCACATGTTTGATTAAATTATATTGAAGTTGACAATATTATTTCATTTACATGTATTTACATAACAATTTAATTTTTATGTATAGAAAGTTAATGGAATCAAAGTATGGTTTCCAGAATGCACCCCCTAAATGCATTAGTGCCTTTATAGCATCTATTATGTGTGAAAATTTAAATGATATTTTGGTTGGTACCATGCCTTGCATTAAAGGTGTTTGTGAAACATGTGGAAATTTGGCTAAATTTCCAATAAGCAGTGAAGACAATGACACAATTTAGAGTGTGAATTGGAAGTGGTGAGTTTCAATTTGTGTATAACTATTATTTAAATGTAAATAGGAGTTATTTTTATAACATGTTTTTAACATGTACATATATGTGTTTGTATGTAGGTTCAAATACATCAAATATGACACAAAAATAGGAAAATCTGCTACAAGGTTAGACTTCTTAGAGGATGTGGTCCCTATTTCCACATTCATGGAAAGTTTTCTTAAGTTGATTGGTTCTCATATAAAATATTTTCACTATGAAAAGTGATAATAAAATCAATTTAAAACATTGAATAACACATTCCCCCTAGGATCGATTGTGTTAGTGGTTGACTTTGTATAAAACTATTCATTTTCTCATTAAAAGGATATTCAAACACAATACTATCACATTGAGAAAGTGACCATCATGGTGCATGTGTATTATAGGAATGCAAAAATGGATTTATATGGAGTTTCTAGTTCTTATATTCAATCATTGATCACAAAATAATATCACTTCTACATTAGTGATGATAAAGACCATGACACACACTTTGTTCAACATTGTTTTAAAATATTTTTTGAAGATCTTGACAAGCACCATGTAAATTTTGAAAATCACTATGTTTGGTCAAAGAGTTGTGCATCACAGTTCAAATATTCAAGGCCTTTTTTGTAATTTGTAGATATGATCAATTTCTTAACAAGCCTCATGTGTGGAGTTTTTTTTAGAGTGGTTATGGAAAGGGGGAACATGACAGTGCCAGTGCTTGTATCAAGAGTGTTCTAAGGAAACAAAGTATGAAGTATGATGGAGATCAGTTGAGTGATGCCCATACTATCATTGAATGGTGTAGGTTGTATTTTTCAAATAGTACATCTCTAACTGGGAAGAAGCCACCTTCACACTTGGTGTTTTGGGAAATTATAGGTATGTTATGCATTTAATGTATTCCATTCATTTTTATTAAACACATGTTATTATGTTCAATTTTTAAATTGGTTGCATATGTAAATAGGAATTGATCACATATCATTGCATGGTTGTCAAAGAATACCCAATACCAGGTCAGTTCAGTCTTTGATGAGCAATGATAATCATAACTAGGCATTGAAAATAAGAGATTATTCTTATTTTTGTTATGATTACATGGTAAGATATTATGATAACTATAATAGTCAAGTCCATGTTTATGTCAAGCAATGGAATATGATACAACTTTTTGTGAATGATTCCTATAAGGTAGATCAATATGACAACCTTGAGTATGCTCCTTTGATATCATCAGATTATGACCACATATCTGGGATAGATGAAATAGGTAACTATACAAGCCTTGTTATATATATGATTATTTAATATAAAATAAATTCAATTGTTTCTTATTTAGATTCTAATAAAAATTCATATAATATATTGTTTATATTTCAGGAGATGTATTTTTAGCAATTACTACTGAAAACTCTAAAAAATTTAGTTAATACTTGTTGCGATGCACATAACAAAGGAAAATGTTAAGAAAAGATATGATAAGTGAGGGAATCTTGTTTCCTATTGGGTTGGTTGTGTTGTAGGGGTCATATTTGAGACAAGTGAAGGCTATTCTAAGTGGGATTCACTTTATTGATTATGAACTGGATAACAAAGTCTTGCATTACAACCACCATGTTATTGTAATTGGCTTATATCTTCCTAGAGTGAAACAAGCACATGGTCGAACTAAGTAGAAACTAGACAAGGAAGATCATGAAAGGATCTTACATGTTATTGAGGAGCGATATGAACCAATCAATATTATATAGTTTTTCATAATTGATTTATTTTTCCTTTTTGTGATGTTAAGTATACAATCTATAATGATAATTGACTCTCAGTTTACAATCTACTAAAGATGCCTTCATTTTTAATAGTCAATGAAACTCACAATCTATACAGAATTTAATGTTATTATTGATGTGTATTTTTTTCACAATTTTTCTTTTTGCTTATATTTAAAAATATTAACTTAACAGTGTTATGAAATATTGAAGTTTTTTAGAGTTTGAATTAATATCATTATTTTACTGATATGTAGCTATCTAAAAACATACACTTGGTCATTCTTTATTGATTTCATGTCTATAAATGTAGCTATTTGCAGATATACACTTGGTCATTCTTTATGTTGGAAGTGTCTACTAAAAGGGAGGGGGGGGGCGGGTGAATCAATTGCACAATAATGCATATTCAATTACTTAGGACACATTACATATCCTAACCTATTAGACCTAAATAGCCCAGAAATAATGTGTCCACACATCTGAGGCAAACACTCAAATCTTCCACATAGCCATATGATTATATCATGTGGGTGGAGCTCAAAAAACACTCAAGAAACTTCAAAACCACTCTTAGGCATTTTGATGCAAATTCATGACTTCAAACTTGGTACATACACCTCCAAGACAACATACTAGATCTTTGTTAACACTCACTGATGAGTCTTCAATTGATCATTTAAGAATGTCAATCCAGAGCTAGTGTCCAAGGTTGTATGCAGTAGGAGAAAGTGATTTCTAGCAACCGGTCTCTTCTACCACATTCCACACTTTCGGGAATTAAAAAACACACTTGCATAAAAGTAAATCAAACTTGCAGAAAGTAAATCACACTTGCAGGAAAGTAAATTGCTAAATTAAAAATAAATGATAAACACAGAAAACACCTACAGGCTCACAACAAACTTTACAAAAAATAAATGTTTACATGAAAAATAATTAATAATAATTCAAAAACATAATTACATAATAAATAAATAAAAATATATTTATCCATCTTCTTTGGAATGAGTAGGCAACTCATTCCTCGGAAGAATATTTTAATCAGAACACTGGATTTATGTCACAAAGCTTCAGAATGTATAATTGATAAATATTGATTACAATTGTATGGGAGGTTGCATTTATAATCTCATGCTTCCAACTAACTCTTTAATTAGGAATAACAATCCTAGATGCTTTCCACCAAATATAGAGAGAAACATAACAAATTAGATATTCTCGTTTATCTCAATCTTCCACAAAATATGGAGAGAGACGCTATTATCTATTTATAACATAAGCTCAATCTTCACAAAATATGAAGAGAATTATTTATGGAATAAAATTATACAAATCTAAATTTAGATACAATCCTGAACTAGTCTATAGATAGACCTGCACAATTTGTAGATATGCCTACACAGTCTATAGATATACCTAAAAATTCCATAGATTTTAGAACCTGTAGAGTCCATAGATTTTAGAACCTGTAGAGTCTATAGATTTCAAACCTATAGAATCCATAGATTTTAGAACCTATAGAGTCCATAGATTTTCTTCAAGTTGCATTCTTTGAACTGTTGATGACTATGATAGCTCCCTTGATGTTTGATGCTTTGAACTGGTTTTCAATTAATGAAATACATGAATGTATAGCTATTGGTTGAGTCCATAGATATGAACTAAGTGAGTCCATAGTAAATTTGGGTGAGTTTGTATCTAGACTAGGTGAGTCGTAGCTATGTCTAGAGTGCTTTTAGCTCACTTTAAAGCTGATATTTGGTTGGGTATTCATGCTCAATTATAATATAGCTTATTATGGGCTGCATATACACACATTAATAGATTTTTCCAAATATTTAGTAACAAGAATCAACAAATAAGAAGACAATGATTTATAAATAAATAACCAAGATATAGTTCTCTATTTCATTCTAAATAAATCATAAGTTCAAAAAATACACTTAGATCCACTTCCTATGCAAGGAAAAAAGGATGTTATTTCATGGATATAATGAGCCATTTTATGGTCTTATCACTCACCTTTTCCATCTTGTACTTAACATTGATCAACCTATCTCATTTGGTCAAGCCTACCTAGGCTTGCATACCCTTGAGATCACCAAGACCTATAACTACATATATACACTAGATATAACTTGCTATATCATGAACATAACTCACATTAGCTCACAAGTCACCAATCCTGATCAAACTACTTCATTAGGCCACCTAGGGTCATAAGGCTAAGCCTAGATGCAAGCCCTTAATGAATCCTTGCTAATGTAGCTCACTCTCGAGAGTCATGAACTAAGTCAAAACTTCATACACATGCTCCAAACATACCATGCTCAATATCCATCTCATATTGGTCTATCTTATTTCCATCCTATCTCTACAAGCCATGACCATGCCTAAGTAATGACCTCTCTTCAATCTCCCTTGTCACCAAACCATCTTGAGCTTCTACCAAACCACTCATGTAGTTCATAAAGCATCTTATAATACCTGAGAACATCTTACAAGCCTATCATATCATTCTCTATTGATCAAGACATCTCAAACCACATGGATCACTTATCAAGCACACAATGCCTTCTTGTCACTTCATGATATCATTCTTCATCAATCACCACTTTGTCATTACCTTTGACATCAATGACAATACTTTTGCCAACACTTTATTTATTTCTTACAAAAAAGATAAACATGTAATATTTATGATAAAATCATTAAATCTTATAGATTTGATTTATGAAACCTCCTAAACTTATTAGAATCTTTATATATAATGTACTTCATCTTAAGTAGGTTGTCTATCTCTAAAATAATGGAAATTTTAAATAATTGAGTCTCATGGAGTAATAAAAAATGGCACTTTCTTTGTATAATTACATAATTGGTTCCTTCCTATTGTGAATTCTACATTATGTCCAATTAAAGAACCATTTTGTATTTTGTATGATACAAATCTAATATTAAGTCAATATTAGATCTATTTGACTAAAGATACATTGATTTAATAAGAAATTAATAAGCCTCAATAGAATTATTAAAGAAATTGTGAAAACAGATATTAAGAATAAAATGAAACATATTGGTGATCTTATCTTAATGACAATTTGAAGTTGAATGAAAAATGAAACCTTAGAGGTTCTAACACAATTAATTCCATTTTGGTTTTTGTAAAATCAAGTTGTGAAATTACTTAGCAATGAAAAGGTTAAAATATTTTAAGGGTAGGGGTGCATGACCTCATGTAATCTGTGTGAAATTAGATGATGTCATTCATCAATATCCCTAATTAACTATATAGACATACTTAGATTCCACATATCAAAAATTGGTGGGAATAAACAATGAGATACATTGTTGCAAAATAAGTTGACATACATTATTGCAAAATAAAGATTATAGGTTTAATAAAAATAAAGATGGCATACATTGTTGCAAAATTATGATTACAAATGCATTGAATTAAGTTGTAGCATTGAAGAACACAATCTTAACCAAATTATATGATAAGACAAAAGATTAAATTGTATATCAAGCAATGCATATAAATAGAACAATAATATTAATAATTTTTGTGCATCAACACAGAGCATGTTACTAACTTCCGTTAATCCAAAATCACAAGTATATAAACAATCATTTTCACTAAGTGTTTGTCATATATAAAAGTGTAGATGTAAATAAACATGAATATATATATATATATATATATATATATATATATATATATATATATATATATATATATATATATATATATATATATATATATATATATATATATATATGTGTATGTATATATATATATATATATATATATATGTATGTATATATATGTATGTATATATATGTATATGTATATATATATATGTATATATATATATATATATATATATATATATATATATATGTATATACATATATGTATATACATATATATATGTATATGTATATGTATATGTATATGTATATGTATATGTATATATATATATATATATATATATATATATATATATATATATATATATATATATATGTATATATATATATATGTATATGTATATGTATATATATATCTGTATATGTATATGTATATATGTATATATATGTATATATATATGTATATATATATATATATATATATATACATATATATATATACATATATATATATACATATATATATATATATATACATACATATATATATATATACATACATATATATATATATATACATACATATATATATATATATATATATATATATATATATATATATATATATATATATATATATATATATATATATATATATATATATATAAGACTACAAGCATCGTCGCTGGTTAGTGCAAGTATCTGATCCCTTGCTACCATCATGTTGTTGACCCTACATTTAAAAGACAATAACATCTTAATTAAAACTCCATAAATTATTAACCTGATAATTATTTAATACTTTTTTCTATACAAAAATTTAAAATATTTTTTAATAAATCATTAAATAAATATCACAACATTGCACCTCTATATACGTCTCCTCCAAATCAAAATGCATACGATAAACACTCTGTGTCGAACCATGCCCAGTAGATCTTTGTATAAAAAAAATACATACATATTAGAATATATCAGATTAAATTTTTATAACCAAGTAAAAATATAAGTTAAATTTATTTGAATTTTTATATACCTCTAACGAGCCAGTGTGAATATCACCTTGAGGATGTACCTCATCTACTACCTAAATAGTAGGCTCAGCAACGTGCACAACATTACCCTCAATTGTGTGTAGAATAATAAGATCAATAGCATGAGCAATATAAAATGTCTCCCTCCTATCCCCCTCAACCTCATGTAAACTGAAGTCACCTCCAAAAGACCCCAATGATAACATAGGCCCCTCATGGAGAAAAATAGGATCAATAGCAAAAGCAATAGAAACTATCTCTCTCATATCCCCCTCAACCTTAGGCAAATTAAAGTCACGTTCAAGAGACCCCAATGATAAACCAGTCCCCTCATGCATAAGCAATGCATTGTATCCTTGGGGGTGTTGAAGACATTGAGATTCTAACTGATTATGTGTGTCATGCATGAAAATGGTAGTAACATTGGCTCCGTGTAAAGTGAAATAGGAGGGAAAGAAGTAGAAGGCTATATACATGTACATGTCAACATGTAGTCTAATTATTTTTATAATATAGTTTAGGAAACTTAAAACAAAAAATAAATGTACACATAATTTAAAATTAACACAAAATATTAATTTAAAATATACCACAGAATATTGATAAACATCAATACCACTTGTATGTTGATCAACATTGTGCGCAGGGGCTCTCAAATTCTACACAGGAGCGTATAATGCAAACAATGGTCCTATATCCTGATCATGTGCACTACAAGTCTCAGGTGGTATAATGTTCACACTATCAAATATTGAGTCTAATGTCTTAGATCCACTATCAATATTGTGGATAGTGTCCTCCACATATCCAGTAATAGAAGAAAGAAGGATACCATGATCATCTCCTATAACCTGATAATCATGCAATAAATCATTAGCAAGAATCTATGCAACCCTACGCATTTGACTCATATCACCAATATAATCAATGTCACCAGGTGACACTATATGTGCCATTATATAAGCCTCCTTTGATGATTTGATGATTGTATATGGTCATTACAACAAAAAAGCACCCATATGATCATGTGAAATTTCTTGTGTGTGGGGAGCAATGTTCTTCACACCCTTTATTGCTTTCCCTTGCCCTATGGCAATCAAGGGTGATGTTATATGGTCAAAACTAGGTAAAAAAAATTGATATATATCTCCTACAAGTTCATGGGTGTTAGGAGGTGGAGGTACTCCCTCATGTCAATAATCATCTTGATCTTTGAATTTTCCTCTCCCTTGTCCATATTATGCAGGGATATCATAATAATTTACACGAAGGTTTAAATGAACCTTAGCATATAAATGATATGTAAAATAGAGAAGAATTTGATCATTGTTTGGATATTAAACATGTGCAATGACAAACCTAGGATATATCAAGGGTTCCATAAGATCACATTTACATTTGGATACTATGTATCTTTGTACCCTAGATTGTCCACTGTAATCAGGAAAACAACAATTTTTAATCATATGTTTTGATACAAGATTCCCTACTTCTTTTAATTTTTTCTTGAATTGATCAAGATTTTTTGGATTGAAAGGGTTGTGTGTTTTTAACATTTCTTGAATCTTTTTCAAGTCTATTAAAATATTTTCACAATAAACCCTATATGATGCTTTAATGTTGGGATCTCTCAATATGTTTTACAATTTCTCTATTTCCATATCAATTATGCTAAACAAATTTGCCATTTGGGTTGTTTAGCATAAAAATAAAAATTGAATTAATTACAAGTTTTGGAAAAAATAAAAATCTAAAACATTTACCTAAAAATAATAATTAAATATGCAATCAAAGAGGTCAACATAGTCTATAGATAATTATAATGAAGAAAATTACTCTTAAATTCACAAAATATTAAACAAAAATTATTCTACTAAAATCTAAATAATTCTAATTGTCAACAAAAATTAAAATTATTAAAAAAAATAAGTTATACTTGTCTTACTTTTAATCATATTTAATTCCCATTTTTCTTCTTTCTTGATTAGAACTTATCAATATATTTATTAATCATAAAAAAAAAATTATATATAATTATTACAAAAAGGAGGCCATTATTTATGTTAGTACAAAATATTATTAAAAAATAATAAAACATAAGTTTTGGATAAACACAATAACATCAATAAATATCATCATTAGACAAAATTGGAGGCAAATTATTCTTAACAAACTAAACAATCCAAACAAATTTAAAAGTATCACAAATAATTTTTTAATATTTTATTATTTTAATATATATTTATAATCATAATATGTATATATTATTATATTAAATAATTAATATAATATATCATTGGTATTTGTGGTTTTCCTAGAAAACTTAAAATGAGGCAAATACAAGGCATACATATTGTTTGCCAAAATACCAATGAAAGTTGTTCACATAAATTATGCCCCCAAATTTTTTTGGTTGTGCATCTTAAGTGGTAGGGTGAGCATGTGCATAAGAATCACAATTTTTTGGAAATTTCTATTCAAAATTTTAAACTATAAACAAATTAAAAATGGTACCAATTCAAGAACTTATTTGTAATTTATAATTTTATACATAGGGTAGTCAATACTATGATCAATGACTAAGCACATAAGCCCACAAATTTAAAAAAAATATTATGCAAGACCAAACTAATAGACCCATAAATATATAGGTCTATAAACCATTTGTAAACACCTTTGGGTGTCAATTCTAGCACTTCTATATTTTAATGATTCTAATAAATTAATATATATTTTATATAAAAACTTGCAACTCATTTTATTTAAATTTTCAAATTAGAGAAACTAATCTTTAAATTTTTTGAAAGAACAAAACCAATTTCCCCAAAAAATAGACCATTACTATTATTCCCATGGTATATTAAAGTGCTAACTTCCTAAGCACCACATGGGTTAAACTTGAAGAAAAGCTTATATAGGCCTGCAAGTTAAAAGTGAACTATCATTATATTTTGAGTTGGTTCTCTTCTCATGAAGATTATTCAAATAAACATGGGACTCTTTCTTGATCCTAATAAGCTCTCATAGTTTTAATAAGATATATTCCTTGAACCATAATCAAGTTGCAAGCAACAATAAGACTTCTCACTTGGGCGAGATTAACACATTGTCCTCAAAGCTCATCAAAAGGGAAAATTAATCAATACAAATATGGAGAAAATAAAATCAACCTTAAAGATGTCTTAAAATAGTGATGAGAAAATAATTAAAAAGTTTTGGATTAGAAAATGCAGGCTTGAGAACATCAGAGGTTGGAAGGACATGAAACAGGGTTGCATGAAAGGCCTACAAAGTAAGCCTCATGACAGTAAAAGGAGATTCAAAAGACTCTAAGTCAATATTTTAGGTCTCTTCAGAAGAAGGAGATGATAGTTTTAGTTCTAAGGATGTCACAATGCTCCTTAATAGGTTCTTTAACCACTACCATCTTGTGACAATAATGCATGTTATGATTTTTGTTGTGATTTTAGGTTTATAAACAGGTTATAGGCACTTTGACATTATAAATCCTTTACATAACCAATGAAGGATCATGATGGTTATACTAGGGATTTCTCAAATCCCTTGATGGTTCATGGAGTAGCATTGACTATTACAAGAATGAGATCAAGAGTATAGTTGTAGGTAAGTGAATGATTTCATAAGCTTCATGAGTAATGAGGAATGATTGCTAGAAGATGGAAGAGAGATAGAAGGCCTATAAATAAAAGATGCAAAAGATGGTTTAATCCCCCAAAGTAAGTTATCATTAGTATTCAAGAGATTCTTGTATTTGAGATGGTTCCTCAAAAACAAAAAAATCATAAGGAGTCAAATCACTCAAGAAGCATGTTAAGAGAATGAGAATACAAAATGGAGGTGATCAAGATTGAAAATTAAACCAAAATAATATTAAACCAACATCAACAAAGAAAATTACCTTAGGGACACTCATAAGACCAAGATAATGGTCACATGGGTAGATCCATGGATGAAAACAATATTTGAGAAGCCACCAAAGATAAATAAAACATTTGCATACATTTCTCACAAAAAATACATTTAATCAAAAAAAATTAAATAGATTATTTGGGCAGTTCACAAGTTGAGTCTTTGATCAATCTTAGAATCTTGAAAATGTTGTGTGTTTATAAATAAATATAGTGTATGTTGAACTAGTTTTAGAATGGTGACTTGTATTTTCCTATGGCAACAAATTTTTTAATTAATGTGATATGATGCATAAAATTTGGTAGCATTTTATTATAGTATGAAAACCGAGTCCTTGATTAACATTTTTGAGATTTTATAGGTACTCATTTCATCTTTTAAAACATTTTTGGCAAGTGGTGTGCTTGTATAAATTTTTTCCTTATAAAACTGCTTGGTACATTGAATGGCCACTCTTTTTTAACCCTCAGATTCTATATAAATTAAAGTATAACATTTCACTAAACTATCAAATTCATAAACTGAATGATATTTTGAAAATCTTACATCCAGTGGTTTTGTAGAAACAAAGTGCAATTCTTAACTACTCACCTAGTTACATAATTTTTTGTATAAGGTGTTAATATGTTTTGGATTATGATTGTTCAAATAGAACTAAAAATTCCATGACAATATATTTTGGGTTATTTTGACACTTCATATTATTTTGTGTAGCTCTTGCCGAAGCCTCTATTATTATAAGAGAGCACACACCAATAACAAATTTGTTGATGTGCCTTTGGTTCAATAAGGTGGTCTGATTCACTTTAAGGGATCAATTAAGTTTCCCATTTATCTTAAAACATTTATCGACACTGAAAATCAACATGTTTCCTATCTGTACTCATAGAGCACTTGTAAACAACATGGGTCATAAGCATAAAGTAAAGCCATTGATACGATCAGCTTAAGATGTATTGGCTCTTAAATATCTTTTGTGTTGATTGATATCATCTTAATTTTGATGTCTTACTCATTGTCTGTTGCTTGTTACTCTTTAATATGGTTTTATATTGATGTAAACATGGAGGTGACCTTGTTGCACTTCAGTGATTTTGTGATCTTTGGACCAGAAAATCCAAATTACATGGCCAAAGAAAAAAATGGTAGACTTTTGGGTTGAAATTCCATGACTAAAAATATGCATATATAGCTTGTTTGTCTAAAAAAATATTGGACTACAAAAAATAGTACTTGTATTTCTATGTATTTTTCCTCAAACATTTCTTACTATTTATAAAATGCATTTTACATTAAATAGCAGCCAAGGATAATCAACTTAAAAATTACAACTTAGATTTCTATTTTATTCCTGTTCATCCTCTAATCATGACATAAAATCCAAACATTAACATTATCTAATGTTGCTCTATATTTTCAGGCCAGATGTTGCATAAAATAATTGGAGAAAACTTGTGGAGCTTCAAATTTGTAGGTTGAAGGCATGAAGCAGAGTGAAAGATAGTATAATTTCATGTAGAGTAGAATGTAGGAAATTTACAAAAGACCCACAACCATCCCTGACACCCACTCTAACAATATAACCTCTTCATCATTACCCACAAGGACAACCCCTAAAAATTTGACCTCCTAAAAACCATAGAGCAATCAAAACTACAAATAAAAATGTCTCAAGCATGATGCATGGGCCAAAGTAAGGCCTCCACAACATAGAACAAATGCAGGGTATGGGCATCCATCATTTGAACAGGGTATGGGCATCCATCATTTGAGGAGGGACAGAGGAGGAATAGGGTATGGGAGGGATAGAGGAGGAACAAGGTATGGGCATCCATCATCCAGAAAGAAAACATAGAGAAGAAAACATAGATTAATATAAAATGTAGATTAACATAAAATGAATGCATGGTATGTAGAACAAATGTAGGGTATACAAAATAAATACAAGGTATGTAGAATGAATCATGTACCACTTTTGACCATGCTTTGATTGAATAACCTTCAACCCAACAACCTTCAAACAAACTGGTGGAGGAATGTGTAGCCTACGCTCTTAAGCAAGCGATGGGGTTTTTTTTTGTAGGGGTTCAAATGAAGCCTCTTTGTTCAAACAAGGTTCAAATAAAACAACTTTTTTTGAACCCTAGGTCAAATATACATGTGGTGGTTCAAACAAGGTGTTTTGTTTAAACCATGTTCAAACAAATGGGTTTCATTCGAACCCTCCTTTGCGTTTCATGAGTTCCCTTGGCTTGGCCACCAAGTGGGCCTCATTTATGTGCATCAACCCTCCTAAGATTAGATTACCCAAATTTCTAGTCTCAAGCACATTCAAAGCACTCAAGTCAGCTATCATACAAGCTTCACTTTTACTTACACTAGCACATAGGTGGGGAGAACTACATCAAGATTGATCCTTCTTTAGATTATTGGTATGTAGGTAACTCTCATCACAGTAGGGTATTGAGGATTTATATCCTACCCCACTAAAAAACACACTTTTCAGCTTGTATCAACTAGATGCCCTAACAACATGGAGGATTAGGGTTTGCTCATAAATGTAGTCAAAATAGGTAATCTACAGGGTTATAGAACTCATGCATGTAGGAAAAGACCTCATAGATCTAGACACAGCTACAGCCAAAAACTTGAGACAATCCTACATAAAGGACACTACTACCAAAATAGGGACACTGACACCACATGTCCAATTTGAGTGCTACCATCCAATTAGGTTGTTACTATCTAAGAGATTTTTTGACATTTAGATCTTAGTTATGACACTCAAACTAGTCTCTACCTCAATTTTTAGCCTCCAGATCATCTATCTCAGTCATTTTTTAGCTAAGATTTTACTTGCACTATTAATTTCTATTTTTAGGAAGGTCAAATTAAGTCAATTTTGTAACTGATCAGTGGTTGTCTTTATTGCATATTATTACCCTAATTTAGTATACTTAATTCTTTAACAAACATAGGATTTACATTTCACTAAGTCCTAAAAGGTTAAAATAATTTGCATCAAATTATTTTGGTAGATTAAGAGAGATTAGATTGCACTCAAGTAGCCTCTATAATAGTACATAAGGAGGTGATGTTAATCATGAAACTTTTCTCTTCTAAGGAGTATATAATTGAAGCCAATTTATAGGATGTGATACTGCATTTATTATTTTCTTTACCTCATTACTATTGTCATTTTATTTAACCTTGTAGATTGGATTTATTTTAAATTTAGTTGTTGAAGTACTTGGAGAATTAGGTGCATACTTGACTTTGTTCAAAGATATGAGTTTGACATCTTGTTCTCTCACTGTATGCCATAACTCATCTAAAGACTTGAATTTCTTGAATACTATTGAATCATGTAGTGGTGCCAGTAATTTTTTTTAGAATATATATTTTAACTCATTACCTACCATAGGATTGGTCATCATAGCTAACATGGTCTTATAACATAGTATATAATCATTGATTGGCTCATTTGACCCTTCCTTGACTTTGGAAATTTGTGCATAAGATAGTTTCTCATCGATGTTGATGGAAAAATGTGTTATAAATTGATCTTCCAAAGGTTTGAATTATCTAATTGATTGGATTGGGAAGTCATATATCCAATGCAAAGGATAGTTTTTATACTTCTTAATAATTTCATCAATAATATGTCATTATTTTCATAAACAAAGTGTGCTATATGTAAGGATCAAAGGTGTTGTTTAAGATCACCTTTACCATCATAAATTAGAAGCTTATGACCTATAAATCGTATGGGTAAGGGATAATATGTTGTCTTGAGGCCTACTAGGTTAAGAAACAAGGCATACAAATCCATTGAATGGCTAACCCTATATGTACCTTGCTCTTACTTCAACACCTTACTATGTAGAGTCAAAACAATCTGCTCGAGGGAATATTCAGTAGGCAAGGTTGGTGATGTAATACATGTAGTCATCATAGGATGGGAGTAGGTCATCTATGTGGGAATGGTTATGGAAATTTATGGGAAGCCTTGTGTTTCCTCTACACCTTAGGTGGACATCACATATGTGAATGGAGGTGTAGATGTAATAATAATACCAATAATATAAGTTTGAACACTTATGATTAAATTGGTAGTTTTAAATGATTGGTTGAAATTGTAGAATGAGTCTTACTATTCTCTAGATGCACTATATTGAGCCAAATTTTTTTGTCATCTCTCTCTACATATAACATTGCATTAGGAATTTATATATTTATGTCCATATATTTAGTTAATTCTCTTTCATCAACCTCATCAATTTCATCCATTATAATTTTTTCTTGTTCATGAGTATATAAAGATTCAACATTCATGATAACTCCTTCAATGGGATGCATAGTAGTAATAGGGATTAATGTAGATTGGATGTCCCAGAAATATGGATTACACAAGGCTTAAGATTGTTCATTATTAATTTTAGCTTTATTAGAGTTTAAAGATTCGAACCATTTGATTACATAGTTGATCAAAAAATTTAATATCAAAGTATAACAATATGAAAGGGTTATAATCATGGCCTAAGCCAGAAAAAAGAAGACATGTTCATTATTCATAGCCACATCTAATTTTTAATATCATATAAAATCAAAAGTTGGGGGTCTAAAAATGAAACACCAAGGCATAAATCTGAAAATCCAAGAAAGAAGAAAGACTAAAGGACACATACGATTTGGTACGGTTTGAGCTATATTCAGGTTCACCAATATATTTTAATGTAATTTGGATTTTACAACCCTATTTAAGATATAAATTTGAATTTAATTTAGATGATAAGATTTAACAATTAAGCATGAATTTGAATGTAAAATACTAAAATTGATTTGATAAGTGGCAAGTGCTAAATATAGAAATTACTAAAGAGATCAATATACTTAGCTTTTTTGGTTCACTTAATCATTGTGATTGGATTCTAAAAGTGAAAAGGAGCTAAAAAAAACCTAAGAGTTGTCTGGATATGAAAATGATTGTCTGTGCACATAGGGTCACTAATGCCATGTTATGGAAATAACATTGATTCTAATGACTGAGGTTAGCATTACTATCATGGGTTGATTTGGATCTCTATGATCATACATTTAGCTATCTTTGTTTGTGATACCTCTGTGTGTGCAATTTTGATGCTTGATTGTGCTGCAACTCTATAAATTAGTTTATTTCTCCTTAAAACCCTATGTCTATTTGTGAGGGGTAGAAACCTATTAAAAACTTGGAAGTGTAATGTGTTGAATTGATCTCAATCATCCTCATTCATGATTGATCGCATCCTATATATCCAATACTCCGAAGAGGGAAGCCAGGGCACACATTGTTTTCCCCCTTAATGTGAATATTCAATTGTGTTCCTTTGTTATATTAATGCACCAATAATATGGCTTTCTATACTTGAAAATATTCGTTCTTGGCTTAGTGTGCTTCAAACTTGGTTGATGACTACTCCTATTGGGTGATTTGCAATTTGGAAAAAATAGAGAAGTTTTTCTCAATGTGCAGTAATATATAAATGTTTGATATAAATATTCCAATTGAATATTAAGTGTGGGTTTGATTTGTATTTAGATGAGTCCATTTGGGAAATTTCTCACACCATTCACATATGACAAAAATGGGCTGACCCATAGGAATGATTTAATTTTTTAAAATAGCTATTATTGGATGAGTGTCAGTAATTTTACCCTTAGGTCAGTTTCATCAATAAAACTAAACCTGACATTGGTTTTCAGGAGATAAGAATGTGGATCTAATGATTTAGAGATGTTTGAGTAAGATATTTATCTGGTTTGACATATACTGAGATTTTCATGTAGGTGATTGACAACAAAATGGGAGGGTCAAACTCATAGTAAGCATGTTAATATGAAAGAATGGAAAATAAGAGACATATATGTGTGCATATGTCATGTATGGATAATGTAGATCAAAAGTGGCATTGCCAAGTGTCTGATACGAGATTTTAGTATCTTCATGTATATATCCAAACCATCAAATTTCATTTTTTAGAAATGTTATGTAGGTGGAATCTATTTTGATGACTATGTTCTCCTAATCCAGGGCTCCAAAATTCTCATTTATTTTTTTGTGTCTTCGATTAAATCATTGGGAGAATGTACTTTATCTTGCCCCAATTGGGTAACTAGATCTAAAAAATATAAGGAAAAATATAAATGTTTTGAGTCTACGTTAGACCAAGTAATAGCTAAGTTATCTTGATATTTGTCAGTTCCATCAATTATGCACAATATTGAAAACAACACTAATAATTATCGTCATTCAACAACCATGCAAAGTAATAAAATGAAATGTCACTAATATGAGTGGTATGATGAATTTTTTAATGATTGCTTGATTTCTCTCAATGCTTGTAGATGCTCAATAGATTCCTATAAATAACAATGAACTCTTTTCAAAATCTTAAGTTCCTTTTTCAGATTATTTCCAAAGGAATTCCAGATGTCTAAATCCACTAGGGTGCTTGTGTTTTAAAGAAGACTTGAATTCAAATTAGGACCATGTTTGCACGCAAAACAAAAAGTATTGGATAAGGGTCACAAAGGTGTAGAAGGGCCCAAAGGCTCCCTTCTACTTCTTTTCTTAATTGGATAACTTGATCTAAAACCATAACTAAAAAAACATATGTTTTAGAGTTTGTGTTATCGCAGGTAATAGTTGAGTTATCTTGATATTTGTCAAGCCTCTCAACCATGTACAATAATGAAAACAACACTCTAATAATTATAATAATTCAACAACTATGTAAACTAATACTATGTAATATATTATAAATATGAACTTCAATGATATGATAAATTTTATATCGATCGCTTGATTTCTCTCAATACTTAAAGATGCTCAATAAATCTCTATAAATAACAATGAACCCTTTTCAAAATATTATATGATTTCTAAATGACTTCTAAATACTTAAATGAAATAAGATACATTTGTTTTGTAAAAGACTTGAATTCAAATTAAGATTCTATTAGGATGCAATGAAAAAAATTGAATAAG
This sequence comes from Torreya grandis, assembly GCA_037957365.1. NCBI lineage: Eukaryota > Viridiplantae > Streptophyta > Pinopsida > Cupressales > Taxaceae > Torreya > Torreya grandis. The sequence goes on along the minus strand of JARHVA010000231.1, from coordinate 4,864,275 downwards.
GGTCACAAAGAGGTAAAAGGCCCCCATGGTCATTGCCATGACCGTACACCGTACAATTATGCTTTGAGTGTGATGTCATGCTTCGTATATGAAGAGAAAAATATGACCAACCCCAAACAGAAGAAAATGATAAGTGAAAGATCAGATATCATGGAAAAGTGTTGGGAGCACTAAAGATCAATAAATACTCCAATAATGCAGGATTTAAAACTCGTATGGACAGGGACACAAATATCCTATAAATATACAATTTAGCCACTAATGAATCCGTGGGCACCATTTTTTACCATTGAAAGGGCATTACATCACCATGATGCTTCAATTTCAATAGGTAATGATATACACGTTTTCATGAAAGAGATCAGATACAGATCAGAGGTGTTTCTATCTACCAGCTCATTAAATATGCCCATGAAAAGACGAGTTGATACGAGGATAAAACAAGCGTTACACGAAAATAAACTGCTTTTCAACATCTTATCTTCCATGCGGCGCATTTTGCATCACTCCGCCACCGACTCCCCACCATCGCCCCCGTCGCCAATGGCGTCACTGATAGTGAAAACCCAGCCCAGCCCGCACTCAGCTTAAACCTCGCGCATCTTTCATAGTGCGCCCTTTCCTCCTACTGGCATTGGTAACACGTACTAACTTGCCTCACGCCTGCTCTGATGTCATATCCACCATATCTCTTTAATTTATCCTCTTGTTTTCCTATAAATCCTCCAAGTTTAGATGTGTATATGTCTGCTACAAATTGATATGAAAACAATGGATCGGTGTCTGGTACCGAATTTGTTAATGGTGGTATTACTGTTGAGCATTCCAACGACGCTCTGCTTTGCCGAGAAAGCATTTGGCGGTGGCGGAGGGAGTAGCGGTGGTAGAGGGTTTGGATACGCCGGAATATACAGGCCTCGTGTGATATGCACCGAAGCGGGGCCTTGCATGAATAAAATGGTGGTATGTCCTCAAAGCTGCATTAAATCTTTTCAGTATGAAAATGGAGGGAAATACGGCGGCGCAGGCGGCGGCGGAAGCGGCGGGGGTTGCACCATAGATTGCAAACATAGGTGCCGCGCTTACTGCTAGATAAAATTACATATTTTATGCTATTCTGCTCTGAGCGGAGCGGGGCAGAGATATATCATAAAATAAAGCTGAGATATGCAGCTTTAAATTAGAAATACTTATATGTGTGTGTGTTTTTATATACTTTTCTTTATATATACATGAGATATGCAGCGCAGATATTGTATGGCTTTTCTTTCAATTTTCCTTGTAAAATTATACATATTAATTATAAATAATAATGAATATTAATTATTAAATAAATATTTATTTTATAATTAATTTTAAAGGTATTAATAATAAATTAATATAATTTTGATCATTAAAATAAAATATGTTTTAATATGGGTATGTTTTTAAGGGGAAAAAGGATTATATTCAAAATTCATAGATGAATGAATGAAAGGTTTTAATAATGTTCACTAAATTACATAATTTATGGGATGAAGAACTTAATTTGGTTGGGATAAATTTTCATGACAATATTTAACCAATTTTTTAATAAAGAGTATCTTGACACATAATCTTGTGGTCTAGGGATTTTGTTTGCTAATGAATATAGGATTTCTTATTTGGATGTTTTAAGAAAGGGCACTCGCCAAACTTTTTTATATTTAAAATTTTATAATATTTGTGCTCTGTAGACATTTTAAAATGGTTTTTAAGTATTTATTATTTGTTAAATTGTATAATTTTGAGATACTTAAATATATTTTTAGTTATTAATGTATTTTCATATCCCCTACCTCTCTCTATCCTCTCTTTCTCTCTTTGTCCTTTGTATTTTATTCTGATTTCAAAGTCCTACAATGGTTCCCTAGAAACATACTTAATATGGTTCTAAGGCCTATAAATTTACTCAATATGTTTCATGGTTTTTGTGTGGTCTTGGTCCACTGGGTTGAAACTAGGTTTTGTGATCATATTTGCTCATTTTTCTAATGATTGATATTTTTTTACCTACCAATAAAATTCTAATTTAAATTCAATTTATCTACAAAATGCATCCATCTTAATGCATTTAACCATATATTTTTTATAGTGATATAATGAGCATTTAGAAGTGGTATTTAAATTAGTTATCACATATGATTAGTTTATTTGGATGAATAGGCAAGTGTTAAGGTATATTTGTTAGTTGGTATATGGGATTTGGTGAGAGGAATATGTGGAAGGAGATAATAGTTGTATTCTAAATTGTATGATCATAATCAAATATAAATTTATATAAATATTTATCATAGTTTTAATAAAAGATATCTTGATAAGAGTGTAAATTTATTATATTTGGTATCAAAGTAATGATAGATCCTTGAGTAAGTCCTCCAGTTGGTCCAAAGAAACTATCCAAGTTTATATTTATTAGGATTGAGAATATTGGTCCAAGAATGCAACTAAATCTCTCAGAACAAAGCTAGTATGGATTATGTATACTCATCCTCAGGTTAAATGATATTGGTTGTTTCAATCCAAATACTTAGACTCACGTAAGGCAACACACATTATTTCCATGGTGAATCCTCCTTGGGGATCACACTTGGAGAACTTCATGATGTATTGCAAGTCCATCATAACCAAGAATATATTAAGGGAAATTAGGCTGGTACATAAGGATAACTTTTGGGTTTATCATCATTAGAGTCAATAAGAGTGATTTACATATCGAGATGCATGCTGACAAACTTTGATGAAGGAGTATTAATAATTATAATATGTGGAACATGATATTGAGACTTAAGATTAGGTAATTTGTGATCACATGGGTTGGGATTAGCTTCATATTTTTAAATATTACCATTATTACTGAACTTTATGCATTACCTACTAAAAGAAGTGATAACTCTCATGAAGTGAGTCCAAGGATGACCTAAAAGGATATTGTGATAGTGGAAGATCTAATACCATAAGTCTGGGGTGTACTATTTTGGGTCCAATAATGAAAAGAATAAAAATGCAATGAAGAGGATTTTTTATAGTCTAATAAAAAAACATGACATATAAGTCTAGTTTGTTCAAATTCATTTTTGTAAAATCCTAGTTGTTGGATTACCTAGAGGGAAGTGACACTAATTCCCCAAACATTCATCCACAAAGACATTCCTTATTTTAAAATGATTGATCATGATTATAATAAAGATAGGGGGGGTCATTGGTTAAAAAAGGACATTATCATTGATCATGCCATCCTCAGTAAACTTTGTGGAGAGTTTCTTAGAAGTGAGTCGATGAGAAATGGTTTCAGAGTTATGAACTTACATAAGTGTGAGGATTTTTGAAGGTTGAAAAGATGGTTCAGGTTCATTAGATGGGGATTCTTTTATGTATTGAAATTTTTTTATGGGAAATTTCTGATGTTATTGATGTTCTCATGTGTTCCATTAATGGAATATTGTAAGGCATAAAGTTAAGCTCGTTTAGGGAGTTCCATTGGGATGTTTTTTATAATGAACCATAATGATACTTGGGAGGGTTTAAAACATTGACCTTAGGATTTAAGGCAGTATAAGTATTTTCGGCACTAGATTGGGCTCTAGTGGTGTAGTAGATTCATCACTATGTAAAAAATCAGGGGAAGAGGTAGTAGTTGTATCCTTAAGAAGCATTTCATCAATGAAAGGATTCGTAGGCTTAGTAATATAATATTTTTGAGAGGACTTATGATGATAATTAACCTTTTCCACATTCACATATTGCAAGTTAATATAATAGTGATCATATTCATAATAAATAACACATGTGAATTAATTATAATATTGTGTCTTGGGATTAGATGTTTGAATCAATTTATTATTATAGATGCCACCATAGGATTTGAGATGTAAGGTAGGATTGGTGGTCCCATTAATTTTATGGTTGGAGAAATACTTCCAATATCCACAGATACAATGAAAGAAGCTAAACATTCATTTTGAAGGTGTTGAAGAAAATTATTTTGGATTGAAGGTTAGGGGATAAAATTTTCATTAGCATCTCAAAGATGAATAGGATTGTAATTTTGACTTGGTTGGTTTAAAACAACTTGGGGAACTTGGTTGTCTAGTTTTAAAATATGAATTTGAAGTCAAATTATTTTATTATATTTTGGAATATTTCATAAGGGCCATTTCTCTAACCACTTGTTCAAGGACTTTGGAACTATCTACAGGAATAATGTAACATCCCTACTAGGATCTACTTAGAAATGCATGATTTTTTTTTAAATAAGCACATATGCCAAAATAAAGTACATCATGAGAATCTAATAGAGATCATATAAATTACACATGCATGATAATGGCAAACAAATCATATTATCCCATAAATAACAAATCTCTATCAACATGAGAGTATGTCAAAATGCAAATATAGAAAGTAATTATAATAACTTAGCATGGATGATACAAATATACAGTCACCATTGTCAATGTGCAATAATAAATAATTATAACTCTTCATGAAATTTTTTAATAATAATTAAAATATAATATAATGTACAAATAAGATACATGTCTTATTCGGAGCATAGTTCACGAACTTCAAGTATTTGTGGCAATCTCAAGCGTCATCTCGATAAGTAGTACTATTTTAGAGAGGAAGAGCATAATCTGAGTGATTTTACACATCAACTATGGACCAATGATCCATTGCAATAATCCCATTAGGAAATAGCCCTCCCTTCACAGATGAGTAAATAGTGACGACATGGGAATCTAGAGAGACAAGAAAGTACCTATATGTTGTATAATTTGTAAACTAAATTAAACATGTAGTGCATCATAGAAAACTCAATTTATTACAAGATATCACACATACATGTAAATCATACTTATAAAATGATAATGTCTCACTAAACATACTTTAGCCAAAAATTTAAGAATAGTAATATAAAAATGATCTATAGATCAATACACACCACTTGATCAGACTATCTTCATCTGGTATTGTAATGCTAGTAACCCAGTGAACTCTATCTTAATATTTAATCAACATTAGTAATGCAGATTGGTCAAATACACATTCAATTATAAGATTCATATAATTTACATCGTATTAGCAAACACATCATGTAACATGCTAAACATAGAAGTAACTGTAGCATACATTTATTCCATCAAACATATGCATGAATCTTACATTGATTTCTATCCCATATTATAAATAATGACTACAGTTATACCACCTGAGTAAATACATAATCAACTACAAATTTCAAATAATTTGTTTTCAGCTATACTACACCCTATGATAGCCCATATTCTTATAGTCTAGTGTTTTTAAGAAAAACTACTAAACATCAAAATCAAACTAATGAAGTAGTCATAAATAGATGGAAACACACATTCATATTCAATAGTTAGAACAACCAAAACTTCATTTTCTTGAAAACATAAGAAATCTAGTCTAGCATTTGTTTACGTTTAGGGTTTTATATGCAAGTATTCATAAATTTATTTATAAATAATTCTCTTAGTTCAGTTAATACTCCATCTGAGGATTATAACCGTAAATATATAACCCTATGTTTTAACTATGATAACAAGTACATTCACCCTAAATTCTTGTATTCAATAACCTGTAGCTTATTCTAATGTTATTTTTACATCACATAATTTTAATTCATGAATTATATATGATAGGCTACCCATACCTATCACTTTGATGGGTTTTTCTACCCTTCGCACGTCATATTTAAACTTTTAAAAGATTCTTGATATATTAATTCAAATAATATCTACGTTTAAAATTATTCCAAAAGAGAATTTTATGAGATTATCTCATCATCTACCTAATGATAGTGAGCTAACACTCGAACTAGACAAACTAGAAATCTCTATAAGAGTTCCTATATTTTAATTAAATGATTAGAGTGAAAGGATAATCCATATTATGATCTATGTTTCAAAACCATTTGAATGTATAGAACATAATCATTACTTGGAAAAGAGATTGTTTCCACTAAACACTTCCTAAACCATAGTCAAGAAAATGTATTACTGAAATAATACCCCAAATCACAAGTCTAAATAATCACAAATATACTTTTCTTTAAAATAGTTTACACTAGGATGAGATTATTTATATAACTTATTAAATATAAAGCTTCCTTCTTTTTAATCATGATTATGCTATATTTTTTTAATTTGAGTTGGGGATATTAAACCTTTGTCTCCTCTAAGAGTTTTAATTATATATGGCATCACCTTATTCCTTTCAGTGTTTTGTTAAAACTCTAATTATCCTAAAGTCGTTGACCAATTGGTAGGTTTAACCCAATTCAACCAAAGTTTAATTTGCTTACTGCAGTGACTTAGGAAGAAGAACACAGATAGGAGATTTACAAAGTATGGCGATGCCTAGCTTACAACATATATATTACTATAGTTTTTAAAAGGGAAAAACAATATCCAAGTTAATAATTTGCAGCGATCCACTAATATTGACCAGGCTATGAAAAGAATTATTCAAATGACTTACATATAACTCCTACAATGATGCTTTTTGACTTAACTATCTACAGACACCATCAACGACTTATCAAAGCATAAATATAACTATAAACGATTTAAAAAAATTTAATTATAACCATAATCAATTTAACAAAGCATAATCTAGTCCCAGATATAGTCACCATCAGTCAAAATAACAAACTAGTTATTGCAGTAACATGATATTCCAATACGCAATGTTATTCTTTGGAAGCTAAATGAATAATAACTTAATGCCTTGTTGGCAGGTTGAAAAACACAGCTTAGATTCCTAGCATGGTTATGCAAGTGTTTACTCCTTTTTTTTCTTATTAGCTGAATATGGTAAATTGTTAAATGGCTGCTCACATTTCCAAAGCTCACAAAGATGTAATAATATACTATGGAATTTTGATGAACCATGATCTGTTATTGGGATGCCATCCCAACCAGCTGTAGTTTTAACTTTCTATATGGCTGAAGGTAATGAGAAATTATTTTTTCAATTTATTTTATGTCTCAATAATTTAAAGCCTCCGTGAAAGCAAAGAGAACATTTCCTATTGAATTTATTTAAGTTTTCTACAGGGCGTCTAAATTTTATACAAATAGAATATTGTTTAGAATCCTATTGGTTGTATAATCAATAACCAAGTACAAAAAGAGATAGCTATCTTCTAGAATCCCGATTTAGCTAAAAGTTACAAATACCTATTTAACTGAGTTTTAGAACTTAAATGCATACCCATAAATCCTTCAATAACAATGAATGTTATTTAAAACATAACCTCCCTGTTGAATTTGTTGATGCTCTATGTATGTTATCCCTATGTTGCGCCCTTGCTCTCCTTTTTGACCTTCCTTGCTCAATGCATAAGATAATCTCTTTTCAAACTCTTTCCCTATGTAAAATAGGCGCAGCTTCCTCTTTTTCTAGTTTAGTTATTTTTAATATATTTAGTATTTTTTCTAACTTTTAATTATTTTTTTCATTTTTTTATTTTTTCTATTTTTTCCCTTTTAATGAAATTTCTATTTTTTAATATTAGATGCTAAAAACTCAATAATTTTATGAAATTAAATTAACATCCAAATATATTATAGTAAATTTAAATGGCAATTTCAAAATTACAAACAACTCATATTTTTAAATTTAATTTTTCCAATAATATTCCTATCATCATTAATAACAAAATGTGCCAAACATGCAAACAAATTCTTTACGATATTTTTACTTACTCTGACAAACCATAGAAATAAATACTCTAAGTAAGCAATAAAGGGTTCTAACCAGATCTTTATTGACTTTCGACATCTCTATTTATGTCACCCTCTTTGATGATGCTCTCCCTTTGACATGCTCTAAAGGATGATTTCTCATATTTCCATTTCACAACTCACAAATAATTAAATCATATCACATAGTAAACATATAGCAATAAATATAATTGAAATAATACATTAATATGCTCAAAATGTAAATGCATACATTAACCAATTCACATCAAGTAATCATGTATCATCATGTATCTAAGCAATTTTCTACTATCCCATAATATCATAAATCTCAAGCTTAGTAAAAAATATAACCAATATCATATGTGTCAACTATAAATATCCATGAATAATCAATTAGATTACTTAGTGAGGAATCAGGATGCAACAAATAATTTGATTGAAATTTTGAGGATTGTTGAGAAGAAGATTACTAGATGGGATTCCAAAAAATGGTATTAAAATCAAGACCATTGTTGTTTGCCCCAACGGCCATAGTAGAGGGATTTATAGAAATAATGCACCCATTATTTTTTATGGTTTAAATGCTATTAGTGTTAATATTTTTTATGGTTTAAATGCTATTAGTGTTAATATTTTTTATGAAATGATTAAAATCCACTAGGCCTAGAATTGGGTTGAAATGACCATGTTACATTCCGTGGACCTAGGTTGAGATTGAGAAAAAAAAATCACCATGATGATTTTTTAATAAAGGCGGTAAGGGAAGAAATGAGAGAGAGATCTATGTATAAACTACATGGATTGAGACTCACTAGAAATATCCTAAGATAAGACATTATGATGATAGAAAGGAAAAACTATAAAGCTTGAAAATGTGAAGACAATCCAACTAGTAGTGGGATAAGATTCACATCATGTTCACCAAAATATATGATTATGGTGAAGCCAAAGTGAATACAATGCTACAAAAAAATAGAAATATGAGTAAAATCCATTGAAAAATGGGAGAGGATTCACACTAGGTTTGATATAATTTATGATGATGGTGAAGCCAAAGTGAATACAATGATAATAATCAAATGGAAACATGAAGACAATTCAAATAAAAGTGAGATAAGATTTATGCCAGGTTCCTAAAAATGTATGTGTGGGATAGGACTACAAATGAAACAATCATATTTATCTCTATATACTAGGATACAAAGAAGATATCATAACATAAAGCCTATGTATACTTTATTGGTATAGGGATGTTACTCATGGTGGTTGTAGATCTAGTAGAGGGAAATTCATACTCAATGTCAAGGATATATGGTTCCAAATCCTATGACTATGAAATTAACTAGGGTTGTAACTAGATTCAAAAGTAAATAAATGAAATTGAAATGGTAAAAAGGGGGTATTGAGAATATAATAAGGAAATTTCATGTAAGGAACTAACAAATAATGGTAACCTAGATTCGAGATAAAAATAATAGAAAAATACAAAAAGGTAAATGGCACAACGGTGGACCATAAATATTGTCTATGTAGCCTATATTGGTAATGAAAAACCTAGGGGCCATTACTATACCATATTAGTTGGTATAAGGGGAACTTAATAAAGGATAAAAACATAAATGCTAATATAATAATAAGTAAAATAGATATATCTACAATGAAATTACATAGAGGATAAGGATAGATATACCTTTGGGTCGACTTCTCAATGTATCAATCTCTCCCTTAGCTCTAGTGGTACTTTTCAAGAGATGTTTTAGGATGAAGAACTCAAATGGGAATAAGAAGACATAGATGTCCTTATTTAGTGACTCCAAATAATATGGGGTACATCCTTGATTCAACTCTTCCTATTGATTTTTAAATACCTTGAGCAAGACTTGACCTCCAATAACAAGATTTTAACCCCTCAATTCTCATTTTACTTCATAAGGGAAGACATGTGAGAACAATTAGAGAATATGAGTGTTTTATGTGTTGGGAATGATAATTATGACCCCTAATACACATCTCTAAAACCATAAATCACCTGAAACTCTAATTCAATGGTATCAACAAAGCACATACATTCAAATGAAATGTTGGCCAAATCATAAATGTATCATCCAGGATGATACATTCAAATGAGATGTTAGTTGAATCATAAATGTATCAGCCACATTGATATAGTTGGGAAGATATGGATAGACTCAAAATTGTATTATCTTGGCTGATATAGAATGTGGATGATAGGTAGGAATGATATTGTATTATCCAAGTCGATTAAGTAGGAATATATGATATATAGAATAATTTTACATAAGGAGATGGAGAATGAATATATAAAGAGACTTGTAATAAGTCATACTAATAATTAAGAAGGCATGATATAATAATATGTAGATATTTCTCTTAAAGTACCATGGGTAGACCTAATAGAGATTGAATTGCCAATTAGACATATAGGAGAAATCATCAACAAAATGATAAAAATGAAAACAAAATTATGTGTATATAGGATTCATAGATCTAATAAGGTTTGGTGGTATAAGATAAGACAAAAAATGCAATCTTCCTAATTTTAAAAAAAAAATCAGGAAAAATTAATCTAGGGTTTGAAATGGAACTCAGAGAGGTTAGGGATATAATATTTGAAATAAATCAATGTAAAAATACCTAGAAAAACAAAATAAATTCATATTTACTATATGGAAATTTATTTAAGCTTATTAAAGTGTTTTAACTATTTTTGAAGTTAAGGTGATATAAACAAGATGAAGCTATTGAAATTCAGATTGTGTAAGATAAAGCATTTATCATAAAAATATAAATTCTAAAAAGATATTGATTTCACTTAATACTTTTATAAATGATTAAGAATAAAAAGGAGATAAGGAACTTACCTAATTTATTTATTTATACTACTCATTTTCTGTGTCACAAATATAGAAAATGTTATTTTTATCTCTATAGTTGTTCAAATTAGGAAATAGACCCTAAGAATCCGTTTGGACATTGTTGACAAAGCTCAAGCACTTGATGTGATTATTACTATGCTTTATATTTCAGTGATATACATGTTTATTTTTGTTTCCTATTTCACCTAAAATCATTATACCTATTTTAAATCTTATTTTATGTGTTTTATTTCACCTAATCTTGTGTAAAAATTATGACTTTTTTACTCTTTACCTTAAAACCCTAACTTTAATTTTGACGTAGGATTGACATGAAAAAATGAGTCAAAAATATGGGTTGGATAACCTCAATCAATAATTCTAAGTGATTCATTGCTTCCTACATTTTCATACTCTAAATATGTCTCAAACAATGCAAAATTATCCCACCTATATGTGTGTGTTCTCAATCATAATCCACTATGATGCAATACAATGCTTTGGATTTTGACACTTGACAACATGAAATCTTGACTTGCATTTTATATGAAAACATGGATTTATGGATTATATTTTGAGGATTATTTAATTTGTATTCATTTTTAGTGATGTCTTAAGAGAGTTTCAATGAATTTATAAAGATTGATAGGACTTTCCAAGATGAGTGCTAGATGTGTATGGCCTTCTGCTTGATTTTTATTTATAGATGAATATTTGATGCTTTCCCCCAAAAATTACATGTTAATAGTGTAAAATACAACAAAGGTGAGTAATTTAAAAATTAAAAAATAAACATTAGATGCTCATGCTAATTTCTATAAAAAAAAATAGACACTCATGAAAAACTATAAGCGTTTAATTATTGTTGACAGTGTCTAGACATAGAAATTGGTGATATAGAAGGGGTGATTTGACCTTTTTTTGTGTGATAATAGATGCAAAAATAGATAGATATCAAAATTCTAAAGATGTACAATAATTAACAATTTTGATTTTGGTAATTTGACAAATATAAAAAAGTATTATTTTTAGAAAACACTAAGAAAAAATATTCTTAGCTCAAATACAAATTCATGTGGATTATTTCATATATCTTAAAATGGAAATAAAAAAGCATATTCTTATTCTTAGGATTATGGATATAATCTAAAATTACTCTTGGACAGGTCTATTGTAAGTGGAGAGAAACATAAGTTGTTTGTGCTACTGACACAAACTTGTCCCAATTGATTGTGACTAATGACTGATAGGAAAAGATAGAAATAACTATAAATTTGATAGTGATAGATTAGAATAGTAATCTTAGAATATTATTTGACAAAATTACTATAGGTAGACAACAATGCATGCTATTCACGTCCATTTATCATAAACATAGTTGGTTGACTGTGCCAAAAACATGATTGTTTCACCACCTATGCCTATATTAATTAGGGTTAACGTAATTTTAGATCCATAATATTTCATGGAGTAACTACAACACAACACCTCAATTTCATGTGCACAAACCAAATTGAAATCAAATGATAGGGGTGTCAAGTGAAATGGATTGAATTGGATTGACCTTATCAATCCCTGATGAATGACCAAGTGTTGCACTACATTGCCAATAGTCCAAAGAGGAATCAAACTCAAATTTAGTTGTCCCACTTATTTTTATGTGTGAAATTTTGAATGCAAATATAAATTCTCTTTATCCTATTTTACCATTTACAAAAGCATGCAAATGTGAATTTAGCCTTTGAAAACCTTGAATCTAGATTCAACAAATCTATAGATTGAACATGTAAATATTTGAATAGGTTTTGAGAGTGAGAAGATACATCCTAAATGCCTTAGTAGATTTATATTTATAGAGGTTTAAAATTATAATTATGGGACATATTAGAGTGCAAAAGCAAACCCAAAATAACACCCAATGGACAAAAATAAGACTCAAATGAAATTCCCTTGAAAGAAACTCTTAAAATTACGTCTAGAAAAAAAATCTCCTTATGGACAGGTTCATGGGCTCAGCGTAATTTAGAAAAAGAATACTTGTCTAGAAAGACATAGGACTAGAATTGGAGATCCCCATGACAAATGGAAAGACGAATAATAAACAGATGAACACACAAACTAGAACATAGAAGACCCAAGTGAAATGTACCAATATATACTTTATTTATCGTTAATAGTCTATGTGTGAAAAAGTTATAATAAATGAAATTAAATATGGGTTTATACTGAATTTAGGTGTCTATATTCAACCACTCCACCCCCTCTCCCTACACCCTCCTTATTATAGTAATGAAATTACTAAAGTAAAGGAAAAAATAAAACTTGAGTGTGAAAGGGTATAGAGAAAGGAAACATTACACTTATATACATGTGGTATTGTGATACCCGTGGAGAATGCTCATGCTATGCAGAGTGGAGAAGGATGATTTTGGGATTATTCAATTATTCTGTAGGGAAATAATTAATACAGTGAGAAGTAATGGGAGAATAATATGTCATTGAGTGTCATTATACCCATGACCATATTATATTGATTAATTATCTAACTTCGATCATGTATCCCAAGATAAAAATTTAGATAAAATGTACCCCCTTGCTAAAGCACTTAGAGAGAGTAGTTTTCAATGTTGAATCATTGAAGATATGAGAATGATCAAGTCTCAATTTTTGAATAAATAACCAAGCATATAGGTTGGAAAGATGTATATTCCAAGTCTCATGAATGAGGAAAAGTACCCCATGCAATAATCCCATAGAAGGTGGAACTCTGATGTATTTACTACAATTGATGCCAAGACCATTGAATTCCACTAGACTCAAACTTATATCACCCATAATCGAATATGGAACCATACAATGGGTTCACTAAAATTAATTCCAAGGTTGTTGAGTGTCGCCAGACTTGAATATACATTACATGTAACAGATTGAATTGCATCATTGTAGATGGATCTAAATTCTATTTGCATTATTGAAAGAGAATGAAGAATATTCATGCCACCATCACGACCACATTATTATTTGAAACCTTAACTTTGGATTTTGAAAATATGCATGAACAATTATCGTGCCTTTGAAACTGTAAATTTGGACTTTGAAAATGTGCATGAATAAGTACCATGCCTTTGAAACTATAATTTCAAACTTTGAAAATGTGTGTAGGAACAAGTATCATGCCTTCAAAATTGTAATTTTGAACTTTGAAACATGTATATACAAGCATGAAAAAGCATCTGGCCATTTGAATCGATGTCAAATGATATAGAATGTTATGCACCTATATGCTCAATTGTAATTGTATATGAACTTGTAGTTATTGATTTTATAACTATTTTCATATACCCATTCATATTTATTCAAGTGTGTGTGATTTTGTAATTTCATTATTTGAAAATTGAGTGCATATGCATGTCATATGTCCTCATATTTGTAAAAATGTGCCAATATCAATCATGTGATTGATTTATGAATTACTTTGAAAGTTTTTGATTCTATATTATGGACCTTGTACTCTATCATGGAAGCTGATTTTGAATTACTTTTAACCTTTTGAATCTTGTATTCTATATTTGATTTTATATGTCATTTGCCTATGTGCCATTTATTTTATGTGATAAACCTAGTGCATGCCTCCTTTTCAATGTGAGGGATGAGAATATTGAATGCATCATATCCAAAGAATAAGGTTCACGCTTTGAAATGCATTTGAGAAAAAAATGTACTTTATTTGATTAAATATTGATTGACATTTGATTGTTTTGATATATTAAAATTTTGACCAGTTTTCATAGAATCATTGTACGCTGATGAATATTCATATGGATATTTTTTAAAGGCAATAGTTGTAAAAAAACAAATTTGAGATAAGAAGGAAAATGTGAGAAATTTTGTGATTATTTTTTGACTTTTTTATAAATTTTGATTAATGCGACATAAATATTAATAGTTATAAGAACACATTGTGTGTTCTAATGCAACTTATGGGGAGTGATTTATATATGTATTTCTCAAAAAATTGTGTGTTCAAGTTTGAGAGAAATTAGTTACAAAGTTTTATTTTTGAAAAGAAAATTCAACCCACATAAATAGGTTGGTTGAAAATAAAAAAATTGTTCATTCTCATATTGATAATTTATGGTTTTTGAACTTTGAGTGAAATAAAATTCTATAAAGAAGAAATCTTGGGATTATGAGGTCTAAGCAAGATGAGGTTGTCCTATAGTTCAAGGCTGCTCTACCCTTGGTATGCTAAAAACCCCATTTTTTTGAATATGTAAATTATGAATTTGTGTCAATTTTTATGTATTTTACTTGCATTTTCAAGCTTTTCTAGTCAAATCCTTCCTGTAATAGTCTTATCTAGACACTATTCAAACTTGTATAGGATGTTTGTAGACCTATTCATGGTAAAATAGATATTGTAGTAGTTGTAATGCCCTGATTTTTTACTATATTCATAGTATATTATAATTTATATTTTGTGTATTTTTTATTTAATGTTGATATGTAATCATGCTAATTATAACACAATAATATGATGAAGATTGTACAAGTATTCAGATTAAGGTAAGCCCACCTTTGAATAGTGTGGAACCCATCTCAGACACAATGGGAAGCTTAGGTTCCCCTGCGAAGGAGACAAAAAAGGTTAGAAGAATAACCAATACAAAATACCAGGGCATAACATTCCCAACCCATAGAGAACTAGGGAAAAAATGATTATACAAGTGTTACCATTGAGTGACATAGAGAGATGCACTTAATGTGGTTAGGATTATCCATGTTGTGTAATTTCTTATGATTCCCTATGACATGCACAAGATGAAAAAATTGGTAGAGCACTGGGATTTAGACACTGGCACTTTTATCTCATGAGAAGGGAGATGACCATGACAATAGAGGATTCCTGAAGGATTTTGTGATTTTTGGTTGTTAGGAGATGGGTGAATCTTTAGAGTGGTATTGGGCTAGCCCATATAGCGCAATCACACAAGTGTATGATCAGTCATATTCAAGGTGTTCATTATGGTCTTAGTAATATGAAAATTTTATTTAGAGAGATAGTGTTTCCATAGTAAATTATGTAATATGATGAATAAAGTTTTCAAAGATTGTATTGTAAAATGTTTCATATGTGCAGAAATTCATCTATGTAATTTTTGCATCATTCATTACAGTGGATGGAACTGGTGTATCTATTTCCTACCAAATGCATTGATTTGTATAGTTTATAGAGGGCCATGGTAAAATTTTCTCTTAAGGACATACTATGTTGGCCCATTTATACACATATTTGCATAGATTCACTCAAGATGGGTTTGGAAGAGGATTGGGCTCATCTAGCCTATTGCATTTTTGGTCTTACGAGCATATTACTATGATACACCATGTGATACTGCCTCGTGGTGGATGGGTGAATCCATATATGTATGTTAATAGATGCGTTAGTACAACCCATGATATGAGAAATGGAATAATGGAGAGTCACCAAATATTATATTGACTATCTATAGGTGATATTGTTTGGTAACCCTACAGGGGTTTTGGAGGATGGTTGGTGGATGGGGTGAGTCTTAGGTGGATTTGGGTGAGCTATTCTATTCATGATCGATGGAAAAATGTATATTAATATTTTTAGTTTGAGCATGTGAAATGATAGTTTGGAATTCCCTAGGTTGTGCACCTGACATCTTAAGTATGGAGGCAATCTATGAGAGCTCATATATGCAAGGGGATAGAGGTCAACCAAGTATTATTGACTTGGAACCTATTACACTATAAAATGTTGATCATGTTATCCAAACTAATAATTTAGATGAGATTGGTTGTAAACCAACATAAAAATGGTGATGGTTGGCCTATAAATGGTATATTTTATTTTATTTTGTAGTAGAGGATGCCCCTAATGCACATGGTGTAGGAGATGTAGGTGGAGAAGTAGTTATTTATCCTTAGGCTCTTCATGCAAGTATTTATATGTATATTTCAAAGTTTGTATAGTTTTAATTACTTTGATAACTTTGATATTGATATCGTGTATTATTTTTTGAGGGGACACTGAGTACTATATGACCATTATAAAAACATCCCTCAAGGTTTTGATGCAACATGTGCCTGGTGAGGCACTTTTGGTGGTCTATTAGAGCATATGAAAGATATTATAGGTGAGCATGTCCCCCTTTTTAATTGAGTGATGATAGATATTTCAACCTACCTTATAGCTGAAATAGAGGATTATGACCTAAGATTTGAACAATATGCGGTGATAATCAAGCATAACCAACTTAGGGAAAAGCTTGCAAGATGTAGGATGTCTTCTCCTACTCTAATGATAGATCTAGTCTTGATTTTATGGGCGAGTATACATAGTTACAAGATTAGAATGTTGTATTATAGGCACAAGTGGTAGTATATGATGATCACAAAAGTAAGAGTCAATCCTAATCATGATCTTTCTAGGCTAATATTGGGGGGCAAGGGGGGGTGTTGGTGAAGGGGGGCATCTTCACATTTTCCTTTATTGATTGAGGGAGATATAGAAGGAGGTGGAGATGTTTATAGCGATGAGCCCATTATTAAGTGACTTTGCATATTGTATACATGTATCATGTTTAAACATTTTATATATATACATATGTTTGTATGTACATATATACATACATATGTGTGTGTGTGTGTATATGTATACACACACATGCACATGCATGCATGTGCGTGCACACGTGAACATGTGTGTATTCTTTTATGAATTATGTTAATGTAAAATTTATATTGCATATGTTCTTGAATTGATTCATTGGATAATTGATTTCATGTGATGACATTAGTACTTAGTACATTGATATATTTAATTATGATTTTGTAAGTGAAATATGTTAATTATATTGCATTTTAATTTTTGACACATGCAATTGATTTGATTGAGAATTGTATAGTGAGATGACCACCCTGATGGAAATAGAAATTGTGCACCACATTGATTATCGTTTATAAAGTTACATTTTGATATTTAATAAGTGGCTAAATATTCTTAGAGATATGTGTACCTATATTAATGACTTGTGATACATGTGTTTGATATTATTGAGGCTCTTTTGATATATGTGAAGTATGTAATAAATGTTCATGTCTTTGATCTGAAATGTGATATTTTTGCTTTAGTGCCCATGTCTCTGTAATTTGAGATGTGAATTTATCATGATTTAAAGTGTCCTTTATGCCTATGATATTTTTTTAGAATGTTAATAAACCTATTTCGAAATTAAAAGATAAACTATTATTATCCTTATTCACTGTTGCATTCATCTTTTGTAAAATATGTTGTCCCAAAACTGCATTTCCTTATGGAATAGTGTGTTGTACAATAAATAACATATTCAATTTATTTAAATATAAATTGATTGTTAAAATAATGTGTTCGATGTCAGATCCCTATATACACTAAAAATATTTCTCATCATAACCCACACTTTGAAGAAACTAGATTATACATGTATTATGTTTTTGTATATTCTCTACAACCAAATATTATTTATGTGTGTTATTGAAGAGTGTAACAATGATAATTGATAACCTTTGAGATATATTTGTCTCATAAGAAGAGATGGAAGAGTTTATTTTGGTATCCTATTGTCGACTTTTTCATATATGATAACACCTTTATATGTTAGTTGTGATATCTATTCACAAAATGCATAACAATAATTATCTCAATGTTTGTTTATACCATGATAAGTATAAAATGGCTTGCCTTTTACATACTTAAGATGATTATGAGGATGACAGTAATTAGGAGTAAGAGTGATTAACTTCTTATCCAACAATGTGTGTATAATATCATGTGGTCGATCTTTGAATCAATCAAATTGGATTGATTGCATCCTAGTGAAATTTGATTCGTTCACATTATGTGGTGCTTTATAAACAAAATAATTCACTTTATCGAGTTATTTAAATTTTTATTCCTTGATTATAGTGGTTTCCATTTATTCCTCTATCTTATGATTGAATTTAAAAGGATTCTTTCTTTTAGAAGTTAAATCTAAATTTACCCTATTATTATGAACTTCTTTCTTAGGTGAATATGATCATGAATCATTTTTAATAGTAGCCTTATATGTTTAAAAATTGATATCAAACACTTATTTGAACATGTCCATGTATAAATTATCAAAATAAATATAAGGTTTATGCATAACTCTTTCTTTGAATGAAGATAAGAGACCTCTAGTGAAGATGAATTTGTTTTCCAAATTCGAGAGTTGATAAGATCGAGAATGCAAAGTATTTTTGAATTTTAAAATGTAATCTTAAATAAGCTCATCATGGACCTATTGTAAACCTTGTATATGTGTGAATGTGAACTTAAGTACAATATGTTTATGATAATTTGATAAGAATGTATCTTCTAATATTTTGAAGTTAGGTAAGGATCCATTAGGTAAATTATAAAACCAATATGAAACATCTCTTATGAGAATTTTTTGTAAAAAATAATATAATATGTCCATCATTACCCCATTATCATGAAAGAAATTGTATATTGAGTTGAATGAGTACAAGGATTTCCATTACCATTGAACAAGGGTAGTGTTGGCATAAAAAAAAATTCAGATAGGGATGTTCATATACAATCATGTAAGGGGTTATTCTAAGATAAAATTATCTTTGATATTGACATAACATGATCTAGTTTGTAAAGTGAGATCAAGTACTTATTTTTTGAGGTCACCAATAACATCATGGATATAATGTGACTAGTAGGGATAACAATGGTTTGAAAAGGATCACTCATGGATTACAATTGATCATCTGTTTAAACATTGCTATGAGTGGATCAAGACAAATGTCATTCCATGTCTAAATATTTCATTATAGGATAAAATCAATACAAACTTAAGAACCAATTCCTAGCTTATCACATTAAATTTTAATGGGAATAGAGACATCACATTGATTTTTATTGGATTCTATTGACTTAGGAGAGGAGGGACAATCATCACAATTAAAGTTATCATGAAACAAGAATTCTAAGGATATAGCATGACAATCTTGATATTATTTTCATAATATTACATGATGATTACTTTGTAAATCTAAGGAAATGATATTAATTTGTGTTTATATACCACATTCATTTGCATCTTTTTATATTTCAGGAGAAAAAAAATTAGTATCATGAGGTGTTATAACATTACTTGTAAATTCCAAGGGAGGATAATTATTATCATAATTTATTAAATCATTAACCATGTCTAGAGGAAAATATGGGATATCATATGTAATCTCATCATGTACCTTTTATAAAGAGAGAGTTGGAATAACATTATATTGCATATCATTTTCTTTTCTATGCAAGGGGTATAATTAAGTATTTTATATTGATCAATCTAATGTAATGCAGTAGTAAAATTAAGAGGTAAAATAGTTGCACTAATTATTCATTTTTCACATTTTTATCCTTGTGAGAGATTAAGATAAATAATGTATTCATTATCAGTCTTTTCCTTTTGAATGATTTATGAAAATAAGAGTACAAGGGAGGAATAGAGGAAAATAGTTTTTCAATTTCTAAATTAGTATGTTCACTTTCCTCTTTGAAATATTATTCATTATTGTACCAATCATCTTGATTTTAAATAGTGTAACCACATTCATAATCATTTTCATATCTATAATAATCATATTATTCATTGATATAAGAAGCATCATAAATTGTACAAGTGTGAGCACTAGTCCATTCAATATCATAAACATTGGGTATATCATTATTAGAAAAGATTAAATCTAAAAAATGAACACCATTGGGAATTTCATATTTTGAAGCTATTTCATATTTTTGGACCTAAAATATAGTAAATATGACAATCACCAAGCTTACTTATAAAAAAATATAGATCATACCAAGAAATAAAGGATGTAAAGGTGTAACTATTCAATGTGTGTTTGTAGCCTCTTAGATATATTGATCCTAGTCATAAATAATGAACACAACCCAAAACACACTAACTACATAGGATTCCACCATCCTATAACCACACTATATTATCTTTAAGGTACATTGAGTGTAACATTCATTGGATAACTACTTACCAATGCAATACAAAAAAAATGATCTAAGGATTCATATGCCTAAAAATAAAACCTAGGCATTTCTGATATACCATATAAAATAAAATAAAATCCATATATAATAATGTCTAATGGCTTGGTTATTGGAAAAATACCCATCACGCCATGGATCATGTAAAACTAAAAATTGTTTTATCCAAAATGACACTTCCTATGTGTTTTAAAATTGTCAGAACACCATTTCCAAAAAGTAATAAAGAAAAGGCATTGAAATACAATGATAATAAAAGATGTTTGTGTAGGAAAAATAAGAATTTTTAATCCTTGAGGTCAAGTATAAGTTTTTTTTTTAAAAAATTAAAAAAAAAATTGAAACCTTAGAACAAAAATGAAAAAAGAAAGAAATGCTCAAAATAAAAGCATGGTTTCACCAATATGTTGTACCCTATTTTTTATAAAATGATAATTTTTTGTGATGTTAGTAGATGTGAAACTAGATAGATATCAGAGAGATAAAGATGTACAGTAATTAACACTTATGATTTTGGTAATTTGACACATATGAAGAATTGTTGTTTTTAGAAAATACTAAAAAGAAATATAGTTAACTCAAATACTAATTCTTGTTGACTTTTTTAGATGTGTGACATTGTAAATCAACAAATGGTATGACTTTGAAAGCTCAAGATCAAGGATAAAATATGAAATTGATCATGGACATGTCCATTTTAAGAGGATAGAAGTGGAAACCACTTGTATTCATTGACCGTGAAATTTTCCCAGTTGATTGTGAGTAATTATTAAAAGAGATAAAAATAAGCATGTAATGAAATTACTTCAAAAATAAATTAGAATAACAATAATGGATCAAAATATGGCTAAAATAGAGCAAAATATATGAATAAGTGGCAAGCCACTTCAATGGGAAACCTACACAACCTTAAAAATAAGAATATAATTCTCAATATGATAATCAAATACTAACCCCTACCTCATATATGTGTGTGTGTGTGTGTGTGTGTGTGTGTGTCTATATATATATATATCCTAACTATGTCATGTAAACATGCTAGGTTGACCCTACCACCAATATTAAGCTAAATAGATTATCATATTACTAAATTATAGGTATGCTAGCCATAAGTTAGTTACACATATCCAAATACATGATATAGGCTAGGGCATAACATTTCCCCATCCATTCAAACAAGAATTTTATTTAACATTAATGGTATTTAGATGTTGGCATAAGAATTCCTCCTCTTCCCATATTGCATCTTCATTTTTTAGATTCTTCCAATTGATCAGATAATTATTAATTACTCTCTTCCTTACCCTCTTAGTGCACATTTAAAGGATTACCTTAGGTTAAATATATGATTTGACCTTCTTCATCAGGATTAGATAACTCTTTTTACTTATTCAAGAAAGAAACATAATTATTTTATGACATTATAAAATTCTCTCTGAGACAAGAGAATATTTATTGATGGTGTTGATTGTGTTCTTAAACTATTCAAACCTTTGGGTGGATCATCAAGGAAGAATTGGTAGATGGTTGCTGGTAAAATGAACACCTTTTGGAATAAGTGTCTCTCATAAGTGGCTTCACTATGGGCATATCCTCAAAAAATACGAAACAGTTTTCCACCCTTTCTTAAAAAATTTGTGGTAAGTGCGCAAGTGATTATTTTTCTTCCACTAATAATAATTGTGTTACAAAACCTTCAGATTATTTATCAATAATTATTTGCATTTGATGAGAGCTTATCATCCAAGGTGACTTTGAAAATAACCCTTTCAACTCAAACATATTTAATTTTGAATGAAAAAACATGAGTAATTATTGAAAGTTCATCTTAATCATTTCCAATATCTTGAGCTATTGGAATCTCACTACAATATCACCTCCACCCATGGGAATGTTGATCATAATGCCATATACTAGGTAATATAACATGGTGAGTTTAATACTATGATGTTTTTTGAACAAATAACTATACTACCATCTATAACCATGACATAGACTGGGACTAACCACCACTTCATGTTATAATATTAATTTTAGGACCAGTCAAAGTGATAGGGCATGATATCTAATGTGATTTTTCAATATGTATCATGTTGGCACCCTTCTCATTTATTTTATTCATAATAGTTATGTACAAGTTAGGGCACTCCTCATGATGGTTCTCATTTTTACAAAAGGCATGTGTAGGATAGACTGGGCAATCACATTGGTTGTGTTCAAGGGAACTACCCTTCTAATAATTTCATGGTGTGAATCATTCACCTTCACATCCTTGACCTCAACCTCACCCATGATAACCACCTCCATTTTCTTGGTTATTTATAACATAGGTCTAATGCGTACCACATGTGTGTGCCTCATGAATTTCACTAATGAGATGATAATCATTGGTATCATGAGTGTATGAATCAAAAATATTATAATAGGTTGATACCTTTGATTGAGTGGGTCATTATAGTAGAAGACAATCTTAGACATCATGTTCTTCTTGGCAGATCTCATAAGATTGTTTTAGCATAATTCACATGTTCTTACGGGGATAATTATTCTATTTATGTACTTTAGAGTCATATTCGACATACCATAAGCCACTATGGTGTCATGAGCACTATGTGCAATAATATTTTCTAGTTAATATACCATTACAATGATTTGAGCGTTCATGGAAGGATTGATCCCTGTGTCAATAATTTCAACAACTTCAATGCGTAGGGTAGCTTTGAAGGCCTCACACGAGTTGGTAAAAGTTTTTTGAGACAAGGAATGTTTGAAGGGGAGAAAAAAAACTCCTAAGAACCATTAAGCATATTGAGAAGAATTTATCTCAAATGAGAGTTTAGAGAGAAGTATCTTAAAATGTGCATCATAATCACACATGATCTTAGTGAGTTATTTCTTGATATCCTTCAACGCATCTATACTCTATTTCTCAAACTCTGGGATGTCAAATTCCTTGAGGAATTTTTCCTTAATTTGATCATAATCTAATATAGATTGTTGAGGATCATACTTCTAGTACCACTTACGCGCATGGTCCAGAAGGGTGGTTACAAATTGGGTGGCTTTCTATTTAAAATAAGTTATGCCACACACTCACTAGATAAGTTCACACTTATGAAAATGCTCTATGAAATTATCCACATTATGATACTTAGGAAAATGGAGTGTCATTTCATATATGATGGGTGGTTAGGGTGATTGTAATGGTTTTTGATAAGGAACACTTTTTATCCCTCTTGTTCCTTGGGGGGAAGTCCACCACTGCCTATGATTCCTCCTTTAAGTATATCAATTGAGCCACCATTGAATCCACCTCCCATACCTCCCACAACAATAAAATCACCTTAGATGTTGGGAACTAAGGTAGGTTAAGTAACTATAGTTGGGTCGGTACTTTTCCAACTAGTTATGTTAGGTCCACTAGGCATTCCAAGTTGGGCCATATAATTACTTTACAAAGGAAAATAAATAGCCAATAAACTACTATCTAAAAATTATTCTACTAAGGTTTCTCTCATAGGTTCAGGTTCTGACTCTACACTATATGTATCTAAGTTGTGTACAAATATATCATCTAACTCAAAATCATGAGCTCACATTATGGGTGGGGAACTAGGTCTGTCCAACTCAGGCTCTTTAGTAAAAACTTCATGACTTGCTTCTCCTACATATATTAGAGCTAGCATCAGGTACAGTCATATGGTTAGGGATTCCTCATGGTCTTCCACTTTTTTGTAGACCCTTAAGCACTTCTTGAGTCCTCATATCCCCTTCCTAGATTGCTTCCACTCATAATCTTTCTTTGAGCTTCATCATATTTATGCTTATGCAATTCAAGCTGACTAGCTACCCTATTGAACGAACAATTCTACTTGATAATTACCCCTACATTCCCCCACCAACCACGTTGCTTATGTAAGAAAGAGTTTAGCCTTCTATGGAAAAATTCTTAAGTCTAGAATTTATCAAGAGTTTATTCACCTCTGGTAGAAAGTGTTTGATATATTGACCATACGATTTTTGAAAAAAGTGTAACTAAGCTTCCTTTGGACAAGAATAAGTAAAAATTGTGTACTCCAATATGTAACTATTCAAAACCCTTTACCACCAGACATTAACAACATGTGTCCAAGGTGCTCCCAACTATGCTAGATCCATATGATGCTCTAGTCTCTAAGCTATCTTTTGCCTATGATTTCTCAACCGATATTGAGTATAGGTCATAATCTAAGCATGTATATGAACACGTACCTCCAAAAATTATGTCTTGTATAATGAATTGTATATATTCTATTCAACCCACAAACGTGCATAGATTCTTGGTTCAATAAACAATACCATAAAATTATCCGCAACACTAGTAATCTATCGCTCAATATTTTCAATTAAAATTCATTCAAGTATCTTCCACCATTGTACAGTCAAGCGCTATGGGTCCCATCAATAGAATAAAAATATCAAGATTCTTTTCTCTACTTAAGAATAACCTGCCTTGGGTATGTGCCAAAATGACTAAAAACCCAATGTGTTGGTGCACTGGCATTTCATGCAAGAATGAGTTATCATGTGCTCACTTGAAGCACATAGTAAGGGACCATTTCCCATTAGTTTTGTCATGTAAATGTGTACTAACATTTAAGGGTGCTCGAATGCATACACATTACTCAATGATTAACCAAAAATGAAATAAAAAATAATAGTGGACCTAAAATCAGTTAACTAAATGACATCATATGAGATAATAAACATCATAATTTCTTTACATAGTAAAAATAATAGAATTTAATCAACATAGGCTCCATTCATCATAATGATAAGTGATTCACATATTACATAATCAAGTGTAAAGTGTAACTCAATCATATAACTCTCAATTTTATCCAACTAAGTAAAATAATAATAATATCACAACAATATCCCCAATGACATCAACACAACAATAACCAAAAACTTTAAAAATTTCTATCCAGGGGTATTTATACTTGATTTTCCCCAACCAAGTAGTTACACTCATAATCGCACTCATAGTGACTTGACAATGATCATCAACATACTTGAGTCGTGGTGGCCAATTGTATCGATTTCCTAAGGACTTGGGCCTTTGTGCCCCTATATTCTCTCTTCGGTGTTGGATACTCATCGTCAAGTGCCTATATTCATATGGTTTGGTGTTGGATTCATGCTTGACTTATTCTCTTTCATCCCTGTGAATCATTCCCTAAACCATCTTACACTTCATGTGTGCTCCCCAAGTCTTTCACTAGTATTTTGAGCCCTATGTTCTCAGGTTATCTATTTATTATGCATATTTAATCTAACTTGGTCCTCCCATGCCATGGACAACTATTCCATGATCTTATGCATCATGAATCTTCTACACTAGTTATTTTAAAAAGGACTTAGCTAAAATTTGGGGTCTAATAGATACCTAAGAAGTAATGAAATTATTCTCAAAAATATAATTATTTCACTACTCATAAAGAATACACTGGAGTCAAATAATTTTGCAAAATCAAGTGATAACCTAACCAATAATAGGTTGTATTGAAATCATTTACAAGTTTCCACTTTCCATTAGAGAAACATCTATAAAATTTTGATAAACAAAGAATATTACAATCCAAGGATCTCCATCATCCTACAATTATACATTGGCCGGTATAGTTACTTATATGTAGCCATCATGTTGCATTTGTAGGATACCTCTCTTTTTGAATCTTGCATTTTCCAAATTTAACATTGGCCCAGCTACTCAAATGTATCCCTATGAAACCATTGAGAAGTTTTTTTTGGCTTGATCTTTGTTATAAAAAATTGTCCATCTGGTATTTCCCAAAAAATATGGTTGGAATAAATTCCCTTGTTTATTTTGCTATAAATTCCATGACACACTCTTGAAAAAAAAATTCAATATGCAAGTACAATGTATATGTTTAAAAACATCATAATGCATTGAGAATTCAATATGTTGTCTACAACACCAAGTGATGCATGTGTGATTTATTTTTACATAAAAGGGTTTGACCATCTCAAAATATATTTGACTAATATAAATTTGTAATGTTTTTATAAAAATTTAGATTACTATTATGTTTGGGTCATAGCCAATAGATGTTTTGGATGTGGTTTATGGTTACAAGAACCAACTCTTCTTTTCACTACATATTGGGTAAAACTCTTGTATTGTCTTTCTAAAATTATGCAAGTAAATATTTGAGAGCATAATATATAACATTTTAATTTCATGGAAGTATATTAAAGAATGACTAGAACTCATTGGTGTTGGCATCATTAAATATTTTATGTATTCTAATTGCTTTCACTATTTTTTTTCTATTTATGTTCAGTGATCAGTTAGTTTTTGATATAGTGTTTTCTCCCTCTTTCACTACTTACAAAAAATATATATAATTATACATCAAGCAACATTGTACAATATTTATTACATGTTTTCACACCTAAAATATGATATGCATCATGTAGATTTTCAACAATTTCTTTGTCTTCACCATTCATGGTTAGATGTCATTAGTCCTAGGATGTACATTTTAGGTCTCATGTTAATCAATTTCATCAACAAAATAAATAATTGATGTTTCTGACTATCAGAGTAATTTTCTAAAGAAAATATCCTAAATTATTTCATCTAGTATTCTTAAATAGCAATAAAACATTTTTTTATGCATTGATTTCAAAAGTTTTTCATCAATTTCAATTAAATGCATTCCGTTTATATACATAATCCTTGGAGGTGTTATTAATGGTGGCATTTTTTGAGAAGGTGTTTCCATATTTTTATGTTCACTACTAGTTTCTTCATTTTTACTTTCATTTTTAGTGATTTCATGGGAAATTATTCATTGTTACTTTCATCATTCTATGTTTCCATGTATTTTTATTCATTTTTAGAGGGTAAATCATCATACATAGATTCATCATTAACAAAATCAAAATATTCCTAATTTGAGTGTGGACTTGCAACATAATTTGGAATTTTAAGTAAACATTCATCATCATTATTCAATTTATCATTATTAATTTCCTCATTATCTAAGTCATTTGGTTCATTATGAATATTGTTTGTACCTTGTATCGAGTGAAATGCTTTCATTCATGCCCTTTTTTTTCTTGATAGTTTTAATTGATTTAGTGTTTTATGCTTTAACTTATTCCTCTTCTTTGAATAAGATTTGTCACCTATGACTAGACAAACTTGAAATGTGTCTAAAAAACAACTTGATTGCTTTTGAAGGTGGAGTACAAAAAAACAACTTGATAGCTTTTGTCCTCAACTTGCAGACCAAAAAATGATGTAGAGACTATAATTGGAGACATAATTCTCAAAAAAGGTTAAAAATTATTGTCAAAAGAATGTTTTTTATCTATTGTAAACATAACATGTGTACATTATATTTACATAGTTATTTTTCATATAC
Organism: Torreya grandis; assembly: GCA_037957365.1. Taxonomy (NCBI): domain Eukaryota; kingdom Viridiplantae; phylum Streptophyta; class Pinopsida; order Cupressales; family Taxaceae; genus Torreya; species Torreya grandis. Next base: position 4,836,107 of record JARHVA010000231.1, on the reverse strand, counting down.
TATGTCATTATAATATTATGTGATGTAATGACCTCTTGATTGATGTCCAAATCACATCCTATATAGCTAAAACTTGGTTCAATTAGCCCCAAGTAACATCATATACTTACATTTAGGTTTAAGGGGTTCAAATTACCCCCAATTGCCTCTATGATTGCATTTATGATAAAATTGGACCAATTGAGCCCTATATCACATTATATAGTCATAATTAGGTTAAAAGGGATCAAATTACCCAATTTTCATTCATTATTGAATTGGTGTAATATTTGATTTAGTGTGTTATGACAGTGGAGTGGATTGACCCCCAAATTGCATCCTATATAGTCAAAATCAGGTTCACAGGGCTTGATTTGGCCTAAATCACCATCTTAATTGCACCAATTGACTAATTATTAGGTTCAAGAGGCTCAAATTGGCCCCAATTTACTTCATTATTGAATTGATAGACTATTTTATTTAAGGTGTTATGATAGTGGGGTTGATTGACCCCCAAATTACACCATATATATAGTCAAAAATAAGTTCACAGGGTTCAATTTCATCCAACATGCATCATTGATTGTAACAATTGAATAATTAGGTCAATATGTAAGGAAATATGAGATAATTTAGCCCTAAATCACATCTTACACTCATAATTAGGTTTGAGGGGTTCATGTTAGACCCATTTATCTTTATGTTTGTATTTGTGATAAAATTATGGTTGATTAAGCCATATTTTATATCCTATACAATATATTGAGCCTTAAATTAGGTTCATGGGGCTTAATTTAGCCAAAATAACATCCCTAATTGTACCAATTGACTAACTAGATCAATTTATGATAGAATTATAGCTAATTTATCCTCAAACCATGTCTTGCTCTTGTAGTTAGGTTGAATGGGCTCAAATTCACCCTAATTTCCTTTATGATTGAATTGGTGGATTATTTGGTTTATTTTATTGGGGTTGATTGACTCCCAAATTACATCCTGTATAGTCAAAATTAGATTCATGATGTTTAAATTTTTCCAAATTACATAGTTTATTGTAACAATCAACTAATCGACTAAATATGTCATGAAATATGAGCTAATTTATAACCCCAAATCACATTCTAGACTCACAATTTAGTTCAATGGACCCATATTGTCCCCAATTACCTTCATATTTGTAATTATGATAAAATTAGGGTTTAGGGTTGTAAAAATTAACTAATTGGGTCAATATGTCAATAAATATGAGTTAATTTAGCCCCAAATCACATTTTATACTCGCGGTTAGGTTTCAACGGATTTAAATTATCCCCAATTACCGTCATGTTTGCATTTGTGATAAAATTAGCATCAATTAATCCATATGTTGTATCCTATACAATTTATTGAGCCATAAAGTAGGTTTGTGGGGCTCAATTTAGCCTAAATCATGTCTCTAATAACACCAATTAACTAATTATATCAATTCATGAAATAATTAGAGATAATTTAGCTCCAAATTGCATCTTACTCTTGCAATTTTTCAATCTAACAAGCCACATTTGGTGGTTTTAACCATTCAATTTTTTTATAGAGCACTCTACATGATCAACTAAGAGTTGAAGCATAGAATATTTTCAACTCAATAGCATTCAAAAGTTTTCAAATTGATACTTGATCACTCTCAATTCACCATAGGTTTAACATTTGTCCAAATCTTCAACAAGGGGGGAAGCACTTATCCACTTTCAAGTTACTCATAAATTAGTTTGCATACTCTTTTAGGTGTATACTTTCATTACTTTCTTTTGAAAACTCAAATTTTAAGTCTTAGAGTTTCAACTTTCAAATCTGGACAATAACTACTTTTAGTGGCATTGTTGCAAGTTTTACATCAAAAGATAAAGTGTATATACACACTTATGTTTGCATCTAATTTATTCTAATAATTTCTCTTTATTTCATCTTTAAAATAAATTGGGGGTAAATGTAGACAAATAAAAAATTAATCATTAAGTGTTTGACAATGTTTAATCTTAACATCTTTACCTCACTTGGATATTTTCCATTACTGTAACTTATAATCTCTATAGTATCATATTCTACTCTATAAATTATCATTAAAACACTCAAAAAATAATTTATACATCCCTAATATACTTACAATAACCTATCAGATCTTTTCTATTAGACACTATCCTTCTAGGACATGACTGTGCTAGGTCAGATAAGTTTGTACTATGGCATTGTACTTACACTCCAATGGTAAATTTTTAAATTTAAAATGGTCTATTTTCCCCCTCCCCTACTTTTATCAAGCTAGGTTATTATTAGTATTTGAAAGACTTATATATGCACATCGAGGCTTCTCCAAATACGTCTAACAAATAATTGATAATTCTACTACACACTGAGCAAAAGAGTACTATTTCTTCCAATTTTAATTTTGTTTTATTCTAACAGTCATAAGCCAAGTCTAAATATAATTTATTGAATGTAATCTATTATCAATAATTTGATTCAATCTCTTAGTTAAATGCATACATTTACACAATCAAGGATCACACGTTCACTTTAGGAGGAAGAACTACATTGATCGGAGGCACATTTGGACTATGTAGATAAAATATAAATTATGCAAGTTTTTTCTGAGTGTAGCTTAGCCATTCCTCTAATCATATTCCCCCTTTTGCCATTTTATCTCTATTGTGTGTATTTTTCAAGATCTAGGGTTTTGTCTTTTGTACGTCTATGCATAAAAAATTGACACATGCAAGAAATATGTAAACCTTCATAGATAGGTGCTCATATCCAAATTGAAAAATTAGTCACACAATCAACTAGGATGCAGTCATAGTAAATAGACAAGGTCACAGTGTGACTCTATCTTCCTAGCGTGACCTTGTCCAAGCAAAGTTTAAATTTCTATTTTTAGGTGTAAAATAGTTTGTAAGTCTTTTCAACTAGTTTTTAATCACAGTTAGCCTGAAGAATTAACATAAGATCTATTTTAGGTATATTTGCATATTTGTAATCCTATTTACTATTTTTAACTAATATCTAATTTTGTAAATTATATATTTCGTTGTATTCTATGATATATTCCTATATTTAAATCTCAATAGTTTAGATTTATAGTTTGATTCATTCAATTTAGTATAGATTAAATGACCACTACGTTAATTAGTTATACATGTTTATACTCATCATCATTCATTTTGCATAGTCTAGCCTCATTTGGGTCTCCTTTCCCTTCTTTTTGTCTCTTATAGTCATTTTTGTGCCTTTTCCCAACTAAATCGGTTGTGGCTGACATAATTATGCATTATCCTTCTAAGTTGTATTGTGTTGGACAAGGTTGACATATTCTTATTCCTAATGTGGTCCTTCTTAACTGTATGAGACTTATTAGATATAGTTTTTTTCCTTTTGTATTAACTCAACCACAATGGATGTAAACTATTTTTGACTCAATTATTTATACTATATTCATTCAATTCTCGAGTTCATCAGCATATTTAATAGTTCACTTTTATGATTTGTATCCAAGCTTCTTAAACATCAATTTCAATATGTGAATAAGTACAATGTTGTCATGATATGCTTATGCACAAAAACTTGTCTTTATGTTATAATAGTTTATACTTGTGGAAGTCTAATTTGTATAAGGTCTTTATAGTTCATGGGAAAGAAGCATAATCATAAAGGTACACCTCATTCTTTGGAATCTCTAATTGAGGATACTTAGGTCTTCTTCTTTGGATTTTAATTCTTCACATACAACATTTTTCATAAAATCCCATTTAAACTAAGTGAGAGATTGATGCGCTAACAAGTCAACCCAAAGTAAGTATCCACAAAATTGATATTTTATTTACTTTGATAGATATGTATGCATATACTAAAATAGGTATGTTTTAGGCTATGCTTAGATTAACTTATACGTATTAGTGTAAGTTAAATTTGTATGTTGTTACAACCATAGTTGGATACATCTTGGTTACAGCCTTACTTAAATACTTCATGTGAATATCTAATGACATTTATATCTCTTTAGCTTACTCCATTTCATTTCATATTTAAGTTTTCTTTGTTCATTAATTCTTTACATATACTTTGTAATTATATTCTCAATATCTTTACACAAACAACTATTTATTATAGCATCCACCCTAATTTGTGTATTGACATATTTGTATGTATATTAAATTTAAAATAATATTTTTCCTTTTCCTATATTAAAAAATATTTATATTATTGCAAATATTTACCATACATATAAGATCATCTTATGCTTTACAACCCTTTTACTAGAAATTGTTGGGACTTGTTGAAATCAAAATTTGGTTGGGCTTTGGAAACCCTTACCATCTTAAGCCAAGTATTTCAAATTTGGCCCACCAATCACTCCTCAATTTTATTTTATTTTATTTGGCCATGTATCGCTTCCATACTCATATAGAATATATAACTTGAACATAGTAAAAGGATGTTGAAATATGCATAGTGGAATCGGTTGTCAAGAAAATAGAAGTGGTCATTTTAGAATTGGTAATGATCAATGCTAAAAATATTTTAGATCAAAGTTGACATATTAGGAGCATTTATTTATTAAATAATTAAGGGTTGTTTTGCTGTTAGTCCTTGCATATAATCCATTAATTGTATTAGAAATTGTAATGTATTTTATGTTGAGTCAATTTAAGATATTTAGGAAGTAAAGTTGTAGGTTATAAGAGAAATGTTATATATTAAAAATTGCAAAGTACGTATATTATTTAAATCTTTGAAATTAATAAAAAATAATAGTGAATTATCATAATTATTCATGATAAAATTTAGTGGTGTTGTAATAAAAATAATTAAATTATAAATTGTTATAAATATATTCAAGTTATAATATTTTTGACATCTATTAAAATAATAATATAAGTTGTTTTAATATTAAATGAATATATTAATATTATAAATAAATAAAATGTATTAATAATAATAAATAAAAATCAATTTAAAAAATTAAAAATAACATATTGTTTATAGGATATATATAATATTGTATATAATATTCTTATGTGTTTGTAATATATTTAAATATTCTATTATTTTTAATTTAAATTTTAAATAAATTTTATAATTATTATAATAATATGTGTTAAATTAAGAATAAAATAATTAAAAAGTGAAGTATAAATAAATAGGAATATTAAACAAATTTTTATGACATTGCATTATTATAGAGGACACATGTCAATGCTGCCATTACTTCAAAAGAACATGCTCTAATAAGCCCTAGGAAATATACTATTAACTATGAAGTAAATTTTAAAATAATTATCATTAAATTTAAATTATTTGATTAGATAAATAAAAACTAACTAATAGTAAAGTGATTCTTATAATTACTATTTTAAGCACGATTAATAATCATTTTTAATAATTAATTAATTAAACAATTTACATAATTTTTAAATTAAATATCAATACTATCAAAACATAATATACATTTGTGTTTTAGTTATATTTTAAATTTTTTATTCATTGAAATAATAATTAGTTATTTATAAACTTATTTCTATACATTTGCCTTTTATTTATATATATATATATATTTTTTTTTTTAATTTTTAATTTTTTTAAAATTATAACACCAAAATATGAAAAAAGTGTTATGTAACCAATAAAATAAGAAATAATTATTTTTAATGAATTTTTTTAAAGTTAAAAATTATCAAAATTGAATAAAAACTTTAGCAATATAAAAATTCTTCCATTTATTGATTCATTAAGAATTATTAATTTTATCGATCCGTATAGTTTCCTGCCGCTGGGACTAATAACTTAATTGTATGAGTATGGTTGGAAGAGGGAAATAATTTTTCTATCAAAATGGTATCCTCTCTAGTCGAGCTTCTTCCAATTGAATTTTAATAGGTTTGTTAGGGAAATCCAGGTGCTTTGGGTCTAGGTTGTGTTATTCATGACTACACTAGATCTTTGAGAAGGGCTTCCTCTAGCAGCCAAACTGATAAATGCTAAAGCAAAAGCTTTATCCCTTAGACTTTAATTGGCATAATCTTGTGGTATTGATAATTTAATCCTCAAAAGTGACTCCATAATAATGATCTGTGCTCTCAAGAAACATGGCTCGCAATGTTGGAGGCTAGAAAAATTTTGTAGATTGATTTGGCCTATTCTAGATTGATTTTCTTCCTGGCAAGACCACCACTAATTTCATGTTCAAATCCAATTCCATGGCTGACCATCTATCCAATTCATGACCATATTTGTGGTGGTTGAAGTCATAGCGCAACTGCACAAACATCTTCAGAATTATGAGCGGCTACTTTCAGATCTGCATCACAATCTGTTGGTGAAAAGCTCCTTCTCAATGACTTTTTGGTAATACTAAATCCCACTATTATAAAATATTTACAGTTATTAAATAGGCAGTTAGGCCAGCGTATTTTGTAAGTCTCGTCTGAGAGGCTAGGCAGATAACATTGACTGAAACGCGAAGCGGTGCCTCAATGAGCACACAATTGATTTCTCTTTAGTCTACATCAGCGGTGCACTTCCTTTGCTGTGCCAAGTAAATTTTTTCTTGCTTAGCGTTGAAGGCCACAATAATCATTTCCGGCTGATTTGTTGGTAAAAGGTTTCGATCTGCCAAGTAATGATAGATCCTGCAACTAAATGTATGGATCATGTAATACTTACCCTCAAGCTAAATGATAATGGTTGTTGCAAATCAAATAGCTAGACTCACATGAGGCAAAGCTAGTATGGATTATGTAATTCTTTCCATGGTGAATCTTCCATTGGGGATTGCACTTGTAGAACTTTTTGATGTATTGCAAGTCCATCATAACCAAGGATATATCATGGGAAATCAGGCTGGGAGATAAAGCTAACTTTTGGGGAAGACTCATGGATCAAACATCTTCCTCTTGTCAATGGTCGAGCTTAACCAACACACACAAACTTGGGTGTGTATTGGCATAGCTCCCAGCCCCACCAAAGTCAGTCAACGTTGAATGGTCATGGACTTAACAACACTTACCTCACCGGCTGACGCTTACTCACCACCATTTATCGGTTGACGCTTGACAAAACCCGGTTAACAATTATTAACACCGAACGTTAGGATAACCATGACCATAAACGCCACAGACTAAACAGAACCCTAAAAACATTTAACTGCAACCGCCGAAACAATAGTCTTCACTGCAATCGCAACATGAAATGCAAACCGTGTGGTTCAGTTCAACAAAAAATGCAACCGCGTGGTTAACCGTAAATCATTTCACATCATTGGTCACCATCGAGGTATGCAAGAAATGAGCACAAAGTTTCATGATTAGCTCTGCAATCAAAACTGGGAGGAATTTGAAATTATTATTGGTCATGGGCGATCGATGCGCGGTTCCTGTTTGATGTTTTTATCGGTTGACAAATAGGGGCATCCCATGAAGCAGTTTCATACAACCACATGCACTAAGAAGCATTTTGAATTCGATCTTTACTGCAAAGGGCCTGGAAGGAGTTAGATCGAGCTCGCCAGGAAAGAACTAAGCACTCGGGCATCCCCAAGGTTAGTTAGTGTGATCGTTTAACAAAAACATTCAATATTGCATAAAAAATGCAGAGGAATGTTCATATATTATGCATACATTGGGGCACTTTATGAATTATTTGAAATGCCTCTTCAATGACCCTCTTCAACATTTTCCTACTTTGTAGGCCTATATTGTAGTAATGGCATTACTCACACAATGTTCTTTCCCATTATCTGTTTTGATTGTATTTTCATAAACCTTTTTATTTTTCTGCAGAGTTGTCATGTTAGGACACATTCTCAAAGTACTGGTGAAGATTCCTTGACTAGGCTTTATTTTGGTTCGTTAGTTTTTGTAAAAGTATTTCTATTGCCAATTCATCCCATCCATTTTTGTCTTAGCCTACAATTATTGCATACCTTGAATCCAAATTTCATTGAGGCATTTTGTTAAACACACTATCATTCAAGATTCTTGACACAATGTAAAGTGGATTCCATGCTCTAGTTATTGAAACATAAAGCAACACCTTCCAATCTTATACATCTTTATGGTGGTTTTGAATATTGTGTGGAGGATTTTTAAGTCCATTTTTTTTCATATTTATGAATAAATTTGAAACATTTTACTTACTATTACAAATACAACATTTGATGAGTATATGCTTTCTATATTTATACTTTGATGGATTTTTGTGTTTTATCTCTGATCTCACATTTTGGCACACATTGGATTTCATACTCTAGTTATTGAAACATAAACCAATGCCTTCCAATCTTATACATCTTTACAGTGGTTTTGAATATAATGTGGAGGATTTCTATTGTCATCTTGATCAAATTAGTAATATGTTGGCTCTTTTTTATGTGAATGATAACTTCTACATATATATGGAAGACTTAGAGGCCTGGGGGATTGAATTTGTGCATCATAGATGATGGTTTTTTGTAATGTTGTCAAATATTAACATATTTTTTTTAAATCTTTATTAGAAAATAAGATTCTTGTCTTCCAATCTTCTACATCTTTGAGTAGTAAAGGAAACCTTGGGATCTACTACAGTTAAATGTAGAGAAGTTTGCACATAATGTGGCCATGTCTCATTGTAAATTGATTAGTTCTTTGATGGAATATGTCAATGAATTAGGTGAAAGGACACCTTCATCTATTTTTATTGAAAGGTCACCTTTCCTATTGTTCACCATAAAACAATATGCTTATTAAATTTCTTTAGGAAGGGAGCCAAAAGGGCACACATGCTACCACTTATTCATTGAACAACATGTCCATGCCAATAGATAGAAGAGCTTCCCTTCCTAATTTTTTCATTAAGGATCAAGATGATAGTTTAGGGAGCTCTAATAATCCAAAACTTGTGAAATTTTAGGGGATAACACATCATTTAAAAATTGATATCTTATAGTCATGCAGAAGTATAATAACAAGCAAAAATTAAAGTGAATTAAGTGTTGTTAAATTATTTTGTAAATGACTAGATAGAGTATTTCCACCAAATAAAACAAAAATGCAACACAAAGAACAAGAACATAAGGAAAACAATGTAAATGTGAAATGTATGTTATTTACTATAAGTGTAAACTTTGTACATTTGAAAGACACATAATATATTCAATGATTATGAGCTCTTATGAGGTGGAAGATTGAAATTTGTCTGCATCATTAGAGGATTAAAATAAATCGAATATGTCTCACACTCTACAAGCAATGAATTATTTTTCTTTTTTTAAGCGGTTAGCTCCATGTGTCCTTAGAATTTCTAGCTTAAACTCAACCCCATAAAATACCCAAACTCATAATCAAAATGTTAGCTAAAGGGACTATAAAGACTATAGTAATCTCCATTTATTTGAATAATTCATCTATGAATGTTGTTCAATCCTAGGGCTTAGTTATGAATAACGCACAAAAGTTTATGGCTACAAATACTCCATTTACAATATTGACATTCATTTCCCATAAGCCAGGTGGTGTACCTCCCTTGCTATCTCCCAATATATAAATTCCACTAACCTTACATTCATCCCAATCTATGAGTCCATAACTCTCTCTACACGTACACCTAAACTACAGTCAGCTAGACTAGATCGAGGCAATCATTTACTTTCATTCTCTCAAGGGTTAGTGATCTCTCCATATCCTTTTCATTCTTAAGTTCAATAGAAATATAGATATTCACAATTTATTCCCATTATAGAGATTAAATATTTGTTACATGAGGTGGTAAAGAAAACTAACCAGGCATTCTTCACCAATGATACAAGGTTGCATACATATACATTGTACTCTTCAAAGACTATCTAGAGTGATATGAATGTATGCAAGAAAGCAAATTTAGAAATTAGCATTTAGAAACTAGTGCAAGCCTATATTAAAGCACATATATGAGAACGTGAAAAGTTTTTTTATTTATTATAACTGTAAACACTATACATTGGCAAGATACACAATATATTGAATGATTATGAATTATTGTGAGGTGGAAAGTTTCAATTTGTGCAGATCATTAGAGGATTGAAAAAAATTGAGCATGTAGGTTTCTATGCAACCAATAATTTGTTTTTATTTGTAATAGTTGTAACCTCTAGATGTCCTTACAATTTCTTACTACAAATCAACAACATATAATACTTAAACTCATAATCTATAGGATAGATAAAATGTATTATGATTATTGTAGTGATGTACACTTCTATGAATGTTTCATCTATGAATGTTGTTCAATATTACATATTTATTATTAATAATGCACAATAGTTCTGGCTAAAAATACTCCATTTACAGTGCCCACATATTTTTACTATAAGCTAGGTGGTTTATAGTTCATGCATGTTGCTTAAGCTTAGCACTTTTTAATGTGATCGTAACCTCTTTCTTGATTTGTTTATGGATTTTTTAGATAGCCTTCAATGTTGTAAACCACAATACTAACAAACTTGTATTAACATTGTTGTATGTTGAAAACAAAAAAAATTGAACATTGACTAGTGCAGGGTACAATGAAGGATCCCAAAGGAAATGAATTTCTACAAGAGATATATGCAGAGGTAGAACAAATGGTATCCAATTGTATCTATTACACTCTATGGTCATTTTTTTAGTTCACATATTCTTTGTTGAGGCTAACCAGTTCCTACATTGATCATTTTAGGAAAAATATATCAGCGAACACTCCTTGTTATGGGTATGCCTTGAGTTTGGCCCTTTTGGTGGATAGAATGGAGATGAAAAGAGGGTTTTAAAAATTGATTCCACAAGTGGGGCTACATTTGGCACCACATCAATACAACCACTCCATGGTCACCAATTTTCATTAAGGCAAACTCTGTGGGTGTTTGAATGGTTTCCCTATAGAGATGCAGATGCAGCAAATATCAATGTGGATGAGGGGACATCACATGTACTTCTCATGATTATCATGGTTTTGGCCATGCAAAATTTAATAGATTTTTTGCATTATATTATACTCAGTACATACTAACATTTCATCTATGTTGTGATTTGTTATGCCATGTTTAATATTATAGTGGGGCATGGTGGAGCATAGCCACGATAGGGAGGGTGATCATCATTATCCAAATGTCATAGTCTCCATAGATGTACGCCAACCATTGATAGGACTCATTTTTTGATGTTTTGTCATTTTCATAGATGCTTCCAGTTGCATTGAAACAATAGTCTAAAATAAATCAATTTTGGTAATCCTTATGATTTTATACGTTCTTTTGTAATGTTTTTCAATTAGAATGGCTAGATATAGGCCATAATTGTAAGGTTCATAATGACATGTATAGATACTTCATCCACCCAAATGTTAGTATTGGGCATACTTATTTTTTTCCCCTTCATCATACCCTTGCATCTTCATTGCATCCAGGGTAAATTTTAGTGATGAATATTCATTGATTCACAAATATTCTATTTTAGGGATTTTGAATTTGGTAAATTTTTAGGGTGTAACATATGACCCTTTCACCTAAAATTCTAGGATATCATTTTTTTAGGGGTTGACTTGCCAATAATTTATAATAATTATGGTTTTATCTATGTAATTCACCATCTATATATAGTAAATATGTTCTTAGAGGTCTCAAGGCATGAAGTTACCATCAAAGTATCTTTTTTACTAGATTGTGAAGATAGAGACTTGAAGACACACTCTGTTGTTGGACTACTTTCAGCAACCTGACCTCCATCAATGTTATGCTACATGACATAGATTATATGCTTGACAGTATGATGTTGTGTGATGGCATTTTAGCACACAATGGTAATCCATCATGTGATGGCAACTTATCGTACAATGAAAATCTATCATGTGATGGCAATATGCTGCATGATGGTAATCTACCACCTGATAGTGATGTGCCACATGATGGAAATTATTTGCCCAGCCACCATGTCCCCACATGATAGCAATGTGGTTTCTGATAACGGTGTGTCACATGATAGATCTATGTGATGTGATCATAACCTACCGCCCAATAGTGGATAGGAAATTGGCAGTAATATATTTCTCAACAACAAAGCTCGAGCATTAAGAGATACTAGCAAGGCTAAAACACCACAAGAAATACCAAAAAAAAATAATATCATGTCTTATTTAAAAAATCTAGGAAAAAAAATGTACAAATCATAGATACTTCAAATATAGGGAATTATGAATATTTTTAAAAATATATCAGTTAATTTTTTTTACTATAGAATAATAGTAAAACCATTTTAATGCATAAATCGACATGGATATTGACACTATTTCATTATAAAGAATTAATCCCAATAATTTCTCATCACCTAAAGATTTTACTGATGAAATGTCACCCCTAGAAGACACACCTTTGATCACTTCACTAGAACATACTCCTTTGAACATAGAATGCAACTTAAATTAGAAACAATTGAGAAACATTATATATATATATATATATATATATATATATATATATATATATATATCAGTGAAGCACCCAGACAAACAGATAAAAAAATACATAGATGAAAAAATAGATAAATATGCTTGCATGTCAGATATGCACGTGAATACAAAAATGATTAGAAACGATAAAAACATATTGTTGAGAAAGGGTGAACCATAAAAGCATAATTTAGAAAATTTATGCAGTCCAATCTTAGGGAAAAATATGTACAGTTCTCTACTATTTTCCACATTTTAAAAAAGGGAAGACCCATTTCTGATTTTATAGATTACAAAACTTTGTTTCAACATAATGGGTTTCTGGATATTCTAAAGTCACATTGGTCAGATAACAATGCTTAGGAAATGGTAAAATATATAGCCATTGTTGAGAAGGAAGATTTGAAATAAAGTTTTAAGAGATCATTGTTTATCTCTTTGTCCATCGATGAGGTCACTACAGTTGACAACACAGCACAGGTTTGCATGCATGTGTATACCTTTAAAAACTATTTAAGTCAATCTCATCTTTTATCTTTCCATAAAATGGTAGAAAATTGCAGTGTAGAAAACCTCCATATTGGTTGTATCTAATTCAAGAGAGAGAGAGAGAGAGAGAGCTGGGATGGATGATTATGCTATAGCTACAAAGTTGGTGTGTGTTGGCACTGATGGTGCATCATTTATGTAGGGGCATAAAAAAGGTCTTTGTGTTTGTCTATAAATAATAGTTTCTCCATTTATGATTCCAATCCGTTGCATGGCACATAGGATGAATCTCGCTTACAAAATTTTTAGTACATTCAATAAAGTCACAAAAGTGGAAGAGCTTATTCATGACTTGCGTGCATAAATATCAATCAGCCCAAAAAGATTTATGGAGTTCCATAAATTTGCAATTGGGGTGATAGATGGTAAAAGATTACTAAAAGATGTAGAAATCAGATGGATTTTTATGTATGAACTTTCCTATAGAATTTTTGAGAAATATCCATCTTTGACAGGGTTTATATATAAATATCATAAGAAAGTTGACAAAGCAAAAGTTTTGTTGTGTTGTTTAACAGATTTAGACACTTTACTCACGTTATGCGATATTTTGCCAATGTTGAAGGAAATCAACTGTTTAATGAAACATGCCCAAGAGAGATCTATCTATATTGTTGACTTCATACGTTTGAGAAAACATGTATGTCAATGTTTAGATATATTATACACATCAAATGAAAGCTTTCACGGACCTATTTTTAGAACCTGGCAAATTTTGACTGATTTTCAAAACCTAGAGAGTTATTTGAAATTCAATATACATGATCATTTTTGTATCATGGTAAATAGCATTGAGATCCCAATGCGCAAATGCTCTAGAAGACATGAAGTTGTGGTAGTTGAGCTTGAAGATGTATCTATGACACATTTTCTATAAGATACTATTTTATCTGAAACATGAATTAAATTAAGCAAAATATCACAAATTTTAGCCACTAGGATCAGAGAACATTTTCAAAGGAATGAGTTGTTGGAGGGCATGAGAGTTGTGAATCCCATTTTTTGGAATAGTGTTAACAGTCAAGAACAGATCAGCGCATTATTTCAAAAATATGTGGGTACAATTATTATGCATTTTTATAAATCTTTAGATGTGAATGGAGTTTAGATTAATGGTATTTTAAATAAGTAATTACTTACATCTTAGTCAACACAGTTTGGGATTACAATGATGGATCAATTTTAGTGTTTAAGTGACCCAACAAAAAATGGTGTCATTACTCATCTATGAAAAAAACTTTATCCAAGCAACATTTTACAAGAAAGTATTAGTGAATATTTTAGATTATATGAACTTTCTCAAATAATGATTTTGGGTTATGTGGAAGATGAGTGAGTGTTTAGTGCATTATTCTCCGTGAAGTCAAAACTTAGAAACAGATTGGATAAATATCTAGAGACTTGCTTGAGAATATATGTTTCACATTATTCTATAGACAAGTTTCCATATGACAGGGCAGTGGCAACATGGAGTTATCTAGTGGAAAGAAGAGGCGTACTAATACAGCTACCAATACAGAGGAAGATAATATCGAGACTGAATACGACACTGGCATGGTAGATGCAAATCACCCTTATGATGAGAAAGTTTCTCAAGGATTATTTTAACTGCCAAAATTTTAGTTTCATAAGTATGACAATTACTATTTTTTGAAATATTTATTATTCTTTCATCTTCAAATAATTTAAATTTTGTAATCTATTTCATGGATGTTACATTTACAAATCTTATTCAATACATTGAAATTAATATTTTTTTCCCTATTAAAATTATGTATTTCAAATAGTACTTTATCTTTGCAATGCATGTCATTCATTAAAAATCATAATTTTTATTAACATTCTACAGAGCATGACAATACCGAGACTGAATAAGACACTGTCATGGTAGCTACAAATCAATCTTACGATGAGCAAGCTTCTCAAGGATTATTTTTGCTACCTGGCTTATAGTTTGATAAGTATAACAATTACTATTTTCTAAAATATTTTTTATTCAATCTTATTAAAATACATTAAATTCTGTAATCTATTACCTGGATGTTACAATCATGAATCTTATTCAATACATCAGATTTAATATTTTTTGTCCTATTAAAATTAAGTGTATTTCAAATAGTACTTTATCTTTGTAAGTCATCTCATTCATCGTGTAGCAATCATAATTTTCATTAACATCGTATAGAGCATTTCAATTTTCCTTATAGCATTCATTGAAGCATATGAGTCTTATGTCTAGACATGCATGGTGCACTATTATTCTATTACACATTTACATTAGTACCATTACACAAATATATAGCTACAATCAATCAATTCAATGCTACAAATACTAAAACACTAACAGTGTAGAAATGCATTCAAATCTACAACTACTAGAATAATATAACATTAACGATGTATTCAATAGTACAACTACTAGAACAATCTAATTATATAGAATATTTACACTACAATAGGCTATGTTTTCTACAACTACTACAATTACAATATTAAAATACTACAACTATAAATATTTTACTTATAGTTCACATATTTAACAATCAATCAATGTATTCCACACTACAACTACTAGAATAGTTTAATAATGCATTCAAATCTACAACTACTAGAATAATATAACACTAATTATGCATTCAATAGTATAACTACTAGAACAATATAATTCTATAGAATATTTAATATACAATAGGTTATGTTTTCTACTACTACAATTACAATATTCAAATACTATAACTACTAGAAATATTTTACCTATAGCTCACATATTTAACAATCAATCAATGCATTCCGCACTACAACTACTAGAATAGTTTAATAATACATTCAATGCTACAACTATTAGAACACTATAACACTAACAATGCATTCAATGCTACAACTACTAGAACAGTGTAACAATACATTCAAGGTTACAATAACTAGAATATTATAGCCATGCATTCAAACACTATAAATAGTATATATCAACTACTAAAACATTAAAGCCATCCATACAATATTTACTCCACTTTTTCTCCTTCCAATACATTCAATATTATAACTAGTAGAACAATATAAATCCATAGAATACTTATTGTACCATAAGCTATTTTTCCTACTATTACAATATTCAAATACTACAACTATAAATATTTTGCCTATGGTTAGATTCACATATTTTCAAATTGCACCACAATCAATGCATTCAATGCTACAACTACTAAAATAATTTAACAATGCATTCAAGGCTACAACTACTACAACATTATATCCATTCATTCAAACCATAACATCCATAGAACATTAAACTTGACCACTAATATATTTCAACTACTAGAACATTAAAACCATCCATAAAATATTTACTCCGCTTTTTTTTCATAGAATATATAAACTTGACCACTACATTATATATATATATATATATATATATATATATATATATATATATATATATATATATATATATATATATATATATATATATATATATAGCTTAGAGTATTTGGAACAACTATCAAATATCATTTAATAAAATAAGTTTTTGTCAAATAAACATGATATATATATAAGCGTATTTGGAACAACTGTCAAATATCATTTAATAAAACAAGTGTTTTTCAAATAAACATGATATAAACTATTTTAAATAATAGAAACTATCATTGTCAACAATATAAACTCAGACAAATCATCATTTTTATGGTTTAGACTCTCCACCTCCTAGCTGCCTGTCATCCCCACCCATGGAAACCCCTCTGTCTAGATCTACTTGTGAATCCTCCATTATCACTCCTTCCTTCTGAAGATCCTCTATAGAAAAATTCATTTGTGTAAGAATCACCCTCTCCTCATTCGTTGCATCTCTTATTTAAAGAATTGTAGTATCTGCATCTTTTTTTTGCTTCAATAAAATGTTGGGATCTATACCATGCTCTTTAATTGTTTTCTTCAATGTGTTATTCTATTTATTTAACATAACCAGCTTTTCCTTCAATGTAATTACTGAAGAGATACTTTTACAAGCATTTTTCAAATGCATATTAAGAATATGTGCTTCTTGCTTCAAATTTTCATATTTTACTTGCAAACAACAAATAATAGATGTGTCAAACACATACAAAGGTATTATAATAATCAAAATACATGTTACAGATAAATAAAACTTACCACCGCATTATCCTTCTCTACTTGGGCAATGGTAATAAGATTGATATCTTTAGCCCATTTATTGAAATATGCTTGGGCTTCTCCATTTAAATTTTTCAATATGTTTATCATATTATCTAAAATATTATCATTATAAACATTGTCCACAAAGATCCATCCAGATTAAGCTTGTTGGAACAAAGCGTCAATATTTGAGGGTTCATTTTGAACAAGAGAAAACAAATTCACTCTTTGAGAGTGGTTATGATAACGGGAATTGATTTATTTGATAAGTGATTTTTCCCTTATCTCCCATTTTTTAAAATCATTAAATTTGCCAATAACACCATCCTTCAAATTTGCAAGAATTTTTTTAAAAACTAGATTATCCAATGAAAAACTAGTAAGAGAATCCTCAAAAACATTTACATTATCTGTGTGGGGTGGGAAAGAGTTAGTTGGGGAAGAGGGATCTATAGGAGGATATTGTGAAGGTACATTAGGAACTTGAATAAATTTATGTGGATTGAATCCACCAATAGCCAAGGATCTGCTTTTAATGTCAAGAAACTCCTCATCCAAATCAATCTACTGCAAACATGTAAGACCATCTGCATTCAAAAGGCCACCAACAAAGAAATTTGAGAAATTAGAAATTTGTAGTGTTCCTCAACTTTGTGTAGGGAGGGAGATGTTCTTCCCTCTTCTCTAAATATGGATGGGTTGTGGGGGTGGTGGCATACTCTAAGGTCCCTTGACAAATGTTGGGTGGACTGCAAAAAAAAATTATTCAAAAATGGTAAATTCAAAAATATAAAATTAAAACAAATATAAATTGAATATATTGATGTTATTACATATAAGGGTGATTGCATCATCCATTCTGATTGTCCTTACTAGAGTTATCTCTTCCCCTCTTGGCATCCTTGTGGGAGTTGGATCTTATAATCTCAATGTGCTTGTGGGAGAGACATTGGCAGTTTTAGAAGCAGCTGTAAAATGAGTAATTTATGTAGTTAATTAACTAGAAAATTCTAACAAACTTCAAATTAAAAGTAAAATTTTAATGGAAGACATTGATGGTGTTGTGTGTAATAATCCTCAATAGCAATGATGTGAGAGTCAACTATAAATAATAATAATAATAATAATAATAATAATAATAATAATATTATTATTATTATTATTATTATTATTATTATTATTATTTTCTATTCAATAAAACAAGAAAAAGACATTAAAATAAATTTGGGGTAACCTGAAAGTGGAGACAAAATAGAATTAGTTCTTGGGCATTTTGTAATTCAAAAGGAATTGAAGGAAGATTTTATGGACTGGGTATCATCAGAGCCCTCTAGAGCACACTAACCTCTACTTGCAGCCTATTTTTTTGTGTGTCATAGATAGCACTCTCACCTGTAACAAACAACATGCTAAAAATGTTAAAATTTGAAATATATATATATAAAGTAAAAAAATGAGACTTGGGAAAACTAAACTTACCTCCTATTCCTCAAGAGACAAAGCATAATCTTTCATTTTTGGATGAAGGGCAATGGAAATAGCAGTATTTTGGATTTCAAATAAGACCTCAAAGTACAAGGCCAGAATGTAGTTAGAAGAGGAAATGGTGCAAGTGTCCTTCAAGAAATCAAAACTTAATTTCACATTAATCCTATTGTAAATAATGGTGCACCATTCACAAACAACACTTGAGAGATAATGAAGAATATAGTAAACAACCCATAAGGGAATGTTCGATGGTCTTCCTTGTAAAATAATTATTGCTTAAAAAAATGGATAATAGATTTGAGAAATGGATTGGTGATATTTTCAAGAGGGATCCGCCTTCGATTTTGACTAGCTATAATGAAAATAGAAAAGTAAAACATGAAATTGAATTAAGATACCAAATTATTTATAATAAATTATTCAAGTATAATTTAAAAATTTCAAATTCATTAATAAATTCAAAACTTACTAGCAGGGTTAAGGGACACTTTATAAATCGACTCTAAGTAATTTTTATCATCATTAGATAACACAACCTTGGTGGTAATAGGACTTGCATTACAATGTGGAAGACATATTAAATTATGGATATCCAATGGAGAGGTACCAAAGGATATGGTTTTGTTGTTAAATCAAACATATAAACAACTATTTCTATGATTAAAACACCTAACCAAAGGTCACAGTAGGTTGTTGTTGATAGCCATATCATATTATGGCATCTAGACTAGGCCTCTAAGATGGCATTGATCAATCTAGTCAACAAAGGATTTGGGCTCATCTAGCATGCGAAGGAAATCCAGACATAATAGATTTTTAAAAACATAGTTTTGGATCCCCCTTGGTTGACTTTGAGTTTCTGTGGATGTGGAAGCCATTGGAATTAGGTAGCTTGAGTTAGAAGTAGGAAGGTTGAGGTGGAGTCCAGTAGGATGAGAAAAATTTTAAGCAAAGTGTTAAAATGAGGTTGTTGTAACATTGTTTATAAGCAAGGTAGGTAACTGGAGCAACTGATTGGCATCATCAAGGACTGGCAATAGCATCATGCCATGTGATAACATCATCATGCTACATAATTTCAAAAACATCATTCCACACAATATGTGTCATGTGATAGCATAGCACTGTGTAAGACCATGCCACTGGGCAGCAACACTACTATCACATGACAACATAGTGTCATGCAACACCATGCTATCATGCATCAACAATGTTTCCACTTGGTGATATGGCACCATATAGTACCATGTTTTCACATGATAATATGGTACTATGTGACATCATAGTGTTTCATGCTAGCATAATGTCATGTGACAATATGGTGTTACATGATTGTATGGTGTCATACAGTAGCATGTTGTCATGAGACAATAAGGTGTCACATGGTAGTAAGGTGTCTTGCGATAGCATGGTGTCATGTGATAGCATAATGTCACATGACAACATGGTATTGTGCATCGATATGTTACCATGTGACATCGATTGATGCCTGGGAGCATACTAATGCCCTGTAGCATAATGATATCCGGTAGTATAATGACATTTATGAGTAGAATTCCACCCTAGCCCCTTAAACATTATGCACTACCAAAAAATAAATGGTAATTTTTCACATGCTTTGCATACTCCAATTCATGAACAAAGTGAATCTGATTTGCCTAAACAAACCTAGGGGGTTTTGGTCATGGCCTCTTAAAGTGAACCCTAGGACAAGGCTATAGTTGATGCTCTCAAAGATTTATTTGCATAATTTCAAAAAGATAGTACAAGAGTTTCACCTAATATAATAGATGTAGTGAAAAGAAGAGTTGATTCTCGTGACTATGGCCTGCATCTGAAACATTTCTTGGATATGACTCAAACAAAATTGTAATCTAAATTTTTGGAAAAATATCCAAAAAAATTTATTAGTCAAATATATTTTGATATGGCCAAACTATTTTATGTAAAAATAAATCACGCATGCACCACTTGTTGTTATAAGCTACATATTTGATTATCAATGCACTATGATATTTTCCACCATATATGTTGTTTTTTGCATACTGAGCATATTTTTTAGGAGTGTGGTAGAGAATTTATACCAAAATTAGCAAGGGAATTTATTCCAACCATTTTTTTTGAAAGACCAGTTAGATAATTCTTTTTATAATAAAGCATGTTTGGTTTAAAATTACAATATTTGTGGTGGATTAACAAAATGAAAAAACTGTATCCATGAGAGTACAAGTGCAATTAGGTATAATTATTTAGTTTGATAAAATACAAATATGTAACTTTTCAAGTAAAAGATGGCAAAAAATATAATAAGTGTGAGTTTGTTATAAAATAGATACATGTTTCATAATTTACAGTCAAATTTAGGGAATAGATTATTTATGAGTATGCACAGCACACACACAGAGCTAGATGGTTGGATGAATATTTCAAGATAAGCAAGGACACATTCTTACTTGGTTATTTTGTTTTAGAAGTTAAATTTTCTAATACTTACACATTCAAACCACAGATGGAAGTTCAATCATAGTATTAAAACTCAATGAAATTTATCATATTCATGCATATAACATTTATGCATGCACCTAATTGTATAAAACAAGATCAAAAAATATTAAGGGAGTACCATTTATATGTCAGTGATGACCAATCACATTGTACAAAGTATGTGTAAGGTTATGTTGAGATGTTCTATAGATAGTTGACTAAGAGGAACATTACTTTAAATTAGCATTACATTTGTTAAGACAATTGCATATCACAATTTAAGAATGAATATATGTTTTATTGGTTAAGTAAGATAAACATTATCATTGGTGTAGAACATATTTGGAGTTTCACTGAGAATGGCCATGGAAAGGGGGAACATGATGATGTTGAAGCATGTATAAAATGAGTTATTTCAATAGAGGAGTTAAAGTTTGAAGATGGTGTTGTTTTGACTGATGCAACAAGTTTTGTTGAATGGTGTAATGATAAAATAGATGATGGTGCTAAAAAAAAATCTATTATTCATAGATATTTTTGGTTAATGGAGGAAGAACACTTAGAAAATTATGAGGATTATATGATTGTAACGGGATCATATGAGAACCACTCATTTCTTAGCTCAAATTCATTTTTTTGGACTATTCATATGAGACACTTGGCATTTTTTTTTATACATGCATGGACTCTATTTATAATGAGTGTGAGTCAAATGATTGGGTGGATGAATAGAACTACAAACCTCTCATTCTGATCGACACATATCAGGTTCCACTAACATTATAACTTATAGATATTACATCATCAAATGACTTTGATCATGTATCTAATCTATTGTAACCATGTATAATATTAATCATTATGTACTATTTATTTCCATTATCTATCTTGATAACGTCATTAAAATTTTGTTTTTATGATATATGGCATGTTTTTGTAGTTATTGTTGATGAGGACAATGGAGAGGGAACAAATTATTACTTATTTTTGTGTGTAGATGAAAATAAAAATTTGACTTCCCTAGTCATAGATGGAGAAAACATTGACTATCAAAATGGGTTTGTGGTTGTCACTAGAACTTGGCTTCGATATCCTAAAAAAATAGATGTATGGTTGTTTGAAGACTTTGAAACACATAATAAGTTACTACACTATTCAAATTTGGTTCTGAAAATAAATATTAATTGTCTCAAATATCATGGGAGGACATTAAACAATAAATTATGGAAGTGTTTTGAGTCAAACCATGAAGTTATTCTTGTTACTATCAAGATTAGAGTAGATCCTAGTGGTTTGTTGGATTGAAATTCTAAGGTATATTGACTTGTCAAGTGTAGATGTATTTAATTCTACCAAATTTTATTGATTTTTTAGGTGGTATATATAAATTAAATTTTTAATTACTTACTAAAATTTTTTTTTAGGTCAGTGGTTAAAAATAAAATTCCACCTTCATGTGGTTTTTACTATTAGTAAAGAATTGCATACTCCACTACAAATTGTGCCACAAATTTTTTTTAAAGGTTATGCCAAAATTCTATAAGATGTAAATATAGGGGTTAGACATTCATTGGATGGTTATTTTTATTCATTCCAACAACTTACTATTTCCATTTTACGCACGCCTAAAGTCATGCTAAAAAATTACGTTTTTCTTATTTTGTGAAGGGTGTTCTTGAGGCTAGAATGGGTGGTGGGTCTCTAGACCGAGCATGATGGGAGTCAAATAATGTGTTAATGGACATTATATTACACACTATATGTTTTTTTAGTGTGATTTTAAAACCACAAGATAACAAAAGCTTTTTCCCAACTTTAACTTCAACTTTGTAACATTTGTTGTCAGTGTTTTCACGCTCCTGAACAATAGTGAAAACATGCATGTGAGTGGATTTGGACATTATGGTAATGGAATAACATGTAATTTTCTTATATATATGTGATTAAATTTATGTATTTTCACCTAGAGATCCCAGAGTTGGAAATGTCAATTGGAAGATAAGCACTTGTCTCTTCACTATAATAAAGTTGTATTTCAGGACCTATCCCTACAACTTATGCCACAGATTTTTATAGAAGGTTATTTCAACATGATATAGAGTTAAATTATATTTATTTAACATAAATATGAGGGTTATTTTATTTTTTTTCAATGATTTATGATTTATATTTTATGCATGCTTAAATTTAGGCTAAAATTTGCATTTTTCTTATTTTGGGAAGGGCATGCTTGAGGTCAAAATGGGTGGTGAGTCTCTCAACCGAGTATGATGAGAGGCCAATAACCTAGTCTTGAACATTATTTACCACCATAGATGTGTTTTTAATTATAATTTCAAGCCACAAATGACCATAAGTAGCGTTTTCTAACTACAACTACAACTTTGACAACATTTATTGTCAAAGTTTCCACGCTCCTAAAGAGTAGTGAAAACATGCATCCAAGTGGATTTTAATTTTATGGTAATGGTAACACATGTAATTTTCCTATATATATGTGTGTTTAAAGTGATGTATTTTCACCTATATGTTTTAGACGTGGAAATTTTAGTTGGAGGACAAGCACTTGTCTCTTCACTATAATAAAGTTGCATTTTAAGACCCATCACTACAAATTATGCCATAGATTGGTCTAGAAGGTTACATTGATGTGATATAGTCTATAATTATATATATTTAACACACATAGGATGGTTATTTTTATTTTTTCCAAAGACTTACAGTTTTTATTTTATGCATGCCTAAAGTCAAGCTAAAAATTATATTTTTCTTATTTTGGGAAGGGCATTCTTAAGGCCAGAATTGGTGGTGGGTCTCTCGATCGAGAATCATGGGAGGACAATAAGCAGTTCATAGATGTTATTCACCACATTTAATATGTTTATGTCACCATTTTTTATCAATGAAGCACTGGAACTAGAGTTCTCCAACTGCAACTTCAACTTTGATAACATTTATTGTTAGTGTTTCCATGCTTCTAAATAATAATGAAAGCATGCATCCTGGAAGATTTAGATGCCATGGTCATAGGATAACATGTAATTTTATTATTTATACATTATTTAAGTGATTTATTTTCACCTTGAGGTCCCAAATATGGAAATACTAGTTAGAGGACAAACACTTGTCTCTTACTGTAATAAAGTTGCATCCATCATTGTAACTTGTGCCACAGATTGGTCTGGAAGATTCCATCAATGTGATATGGGGTGAAATTATTTGTCTTAGGAACACATGGGAGGGTTTTTTTTTTTTACAATGACTCTTGGTTTCCATTTTATGCATTGCTAAAGTAAGGCTAAAAAACTACATTTTTCTTGTTTTGGGAAGGGTGTTCTTGAGGCCAGAATGGGTGGTGGGTCTCTCAACTAGGCATGATGGGAGGAAAAAAAAATACCCTAGACATTATCTACCACCCTAAAAAATTTTGTGTCACTAGTTTTTAGCCATGAAGCACCGAAGGTAGAGTTCTCTAACTACAACTTCAACGATGTTGAAAGTGACAACATGTCCTATGAGGAAGAAGTAGAGGCAAACATGGTTGTTACGACTAGCCATCAATATATTAATTATGGACATATACATAACATGTATTGTTTCATCAAGGTCTTAATCACCGAATTTAATGGTAACATTAATATAGGTTAATGAATATAAATTAAAATAGAACTAAATTGTTTTCTTAATGCCCCAAAATTCTATTGTACCTACACTAGTTTATATGTTATATATGACTATGATTATTCTCTTATTTCATATTTGAGGGTCACAAATCTAAATTATTGAATGTGTGCTATCCATATCTATACAAAGTGCACATGTATGTGTATATACATATAATTTTTATATCTTAGGTATATGTATGTATTTGTCTATATATGGGCATGATTTTAATATATTTGAATTAATTTTCATAATTTTTTGAATCATGTGATGAAATATAATCCTATATCTTATTATTTTATTCAAAATAATAAATTATAATAAACATAATTATATTGGTTTTTATGATATGAAAATTCTTGAGGTTGTTTTAACCCATTATTTTAATCTTCAGATAAAGAACTTGCCACAAAAGTAGTAGTTTCTACTAGAGTTAATAGAAAGAAGCCAAATGTAGTGCATGATGATAAACCATAAAATGTAATCATCAAGGTGACTTTGAATCAAAATTCCATGTTTGGATCTGACCCGGATCAAGATTTTGAATCAAAATGACATGTTTGGATCTGACATAGAGAATCAGGATTTTGAATCAAAATGACATGTTTGGATCTGACCTAGAGGATCAAGATTTTGAACTTGAATGAAACCAAGTGAATATGAGCATGGATAATTATCTATTGGTGAATAAATAGTTGTCTCGATTGATATATAAACATGAAATGGATAATCTGAGTGAAGTGGAGAGGGAGAATTATAAAAGGGCTATAACCACCAAAATATTCCAAGGCCTCAAGAGACATGAAAATTACAATATTGCACTACTTCAAAAGGCTAAATAAGAGTCTCCAAACCAGAATGCAAAGTATCTCCAAAAAGAGAGCATCCCAAAGGAAGAGGTAGAACATAACCACTTCATCTAACATGCATAACTAAAATGTATAAGGGCATCCAAAGAAGGTATGCAAGAGATGAATATTTAATTGTTTGTTTAAATAAAGTACCTATAATAGAAAATGCATTACATATATAAATTCAGTGAATTATAAAATGTGAATATCAAGTCCCAAATGATATTAAACTAGTGTATAAAGGGTGTCCACATTAGAATAGTGATAAATGGTGTAGCCCAAACATGAGAGCTACTTCACAATAATATATGAATCTATCTCTAAAAACATTATACTCTTTTCTTCCATATAGTTTTTAATTGCAATACATATTGAAATATTTTAATTTAGTATTAATAAATTACATGAACAAAATATTAAAGATGATCATATATAAATATGGCCATACAACCATCAAATTTAGTTTCACAATAATAAAGTGAGATAAATTGTAAGAGAAAGATTATCACCACAAAATGTGAAGTGTGTGTGTGTGTGTGTGTGTGTGTGTGTGTGTGTGTGTGTGTGTGTGTGTGTGTGTGTGTGTGTGTGTGTGTGTGTGTAATCTATAAAGGCATACAAAATAAGAACATAATAGAATGTCAGATGAATGCCATATAAGTATTCAATGCCAATAACATATACATTTCTATATAGGTGTATAAAAAATTACATCATCTAACAACATAATAGAATATCAGGTAAATGTTTATTATAAATATAATGTTAAAATCATGTACATTACCATATAGGCATACAAATAAGTACATCATCTAAGACATCCTACTCATCAAATATTCTCCCTGTCTTTGCATTCTTTGAATAAGACTCTCCTTGGGATTCCCTACTCATAAATGGAGATCCCTCAAATGCCTTGGATTCCTCCAAGGTCTTGTTATAGGTCCTATGTTCATAGATCACCTATAGCTGAACCTATTCCAATACAAATATTATTAGAAAATTTACATATTATATATGCAACCAAGTTTAGAAATTATTTTTTAAACTAGAATACAAAAATAATTTAAACGTGCACTTGTTGCAATCTTGTAATCATGCTCAATCTATGATGATGCTCAATAGGGTCAGTGACAGGTTGAGGTGCATAAACAACAATGTGAAATGGGGAAGAAACATGATAAAGTGACCTACTAATTGTCTAAATGTTAGGACTATCAAATTTCATATGAAAACCTTCCATACATAATACATTTAAATAAGTTATATTTGCCCAAGTATGTAGTAAAATTACTAAAAAAAATATTTTTACAATTCAAAATTACAAGTTAACATGTACCTCAGTGAGTGCCTATATCAATGGCATTGTATCATTAATGCATATGTCTATCTTTTCTTATAGAGATAGAGGAGTGTCTATTGTCATCATCAGCTAAATAAACAACCTTGTTTAGTTTTATAGAGGACTTATGCATATATTAACTCAAAATTTTACCTCAAGAGCATATATATTTATAAATAAAAACATGTACATAGAGTATAATATTAACTCAAAATTTTACCTCTGTATATGTAAATGGTGGACTAGTAACATCAACAACTGAAGTAATAGATGGCCCACAATATGGCTTTGTAAATGAAGATGTAGCCACTGTCTCCTCCTAAAACATAAAAAGTACATATATATTATTCAATTTCTATGTAAATTAATTTTTAGCTTTTAAATACAAATACAATTTAAATTTAGCATTACATTTATATAAATTATGCCTATATGTGTGTAGTGACCGATGTGTACACACCAACTGTATGTGTCAAAAATTCATCATTTATGACTATATCATCTAAGCCCCTAAAAAACCATTATCATCATCCAAAGGTCTAGTGCATATAGTATCACAACATCTGCAATGGTGAGTTCGAGTACATACACAAGGTGGAGTATTATAGCATCGGTCTTAAAAATACTACTCATATGCTAAACAAGTGTATCAGTAAGTGAACTAATCACATATAAAATGTTAATATCCATAACCTCTTTCACTGTAGAAGAGATCTCAGGATGAAGTGGATTTTGGGTAGGGATCCTTGTGTTTTACTCAAATTTTTCTTTTATCTATTTATAAAATAAATGTAAAATTGAAATATAGGTAGAGGTTAGTGGAACCTGGATATGGTGTGCACTCTGTAATCCAAATGATTGTAGATACTCTTCTTTGGCTTGGGAAGATGACCTATAATAAGATATAACTAGAAAAAGGCTGGTTAGTTTAGTAGGTTGGGTGGATTGCCTAGCAAGCTAGAACCAAGAAGCGTGAGCTACCTAGGAAGCTATCAATCCACCTTTTGATATAAGTTAATGTTGAAAAGAAAGGTTGCATAGCATAAAAGATAGCATAACATAAAATTACTAGATTTAAACAAATAAATACTTTTAAAATGAATGCTAGTGTTCTAAAAAAATAACATTTAGGTGAATGCTAAATCATTAAATAAATGTTTAATTCAGGTCAGGTTGTTGTTTCTAGTCTATGAGGTGACAGGGGCTAAGAAAATAGGATTTTGGTTGAGGTTAGTGATTGGTTAATAGGTTATTGGTTTTTGGTCAAAAAATTTCACATAGTGACCGTCAATGATTAGGGTGACCACCGGTGGTTTAGGTGATCATCGATGGTTGAGGTGACTATTAGCAGTTGAGATGATCATCGATGGATAAGGTGACCATCAATGGTTAGGGTGACCATTAGTGGTCATTGTGGGTTTGGACAGCTTATTGGTTCCATCCAGAATAGGTTATGGTTTGGTTACAAAAAGGTTATGTGGGTTGTTGGAGGTTAGTTAATGGTCATGAGGGTAAGAGAGGGCCTTATAAGTATAAAGGGAAAATGTTTGGTTTAGGTAGAGGTTTTAAAATGAAACATAATAAATGAATACATGAAAACAAATACTTAGCTTTGAAGTTGGTTAAAGATGTTGTGAAATCTAGAGGAATTTGATAGATTAACAGTGCCTATGGTTGCAAAGCAATTTTGGCAGAGTGTTCGATCTCTATTATCTTGTTTGGTTAGATGGAAGGAATACCTACAAAATAAAATCTTGATGAAGAAGTCTAAGATCATTTATTTTCCATCCTCTTTCATCTCCTGCTCCCCTCCTTTTATAGGCAAAGAGAGATGGAGGATAGAAGGTTCCATAGGAGGTTTTGGTTGATGATTTAGAGGCTTATCATGCATTATACAATAGATAAGGTGGCCATATTAAATTGTGTCATGCTATCTTTCACATCATGAGTTATCTTTATTTAGGAGGTGAGGACTTAACCGTCAATAGTTAGCCTAACCATTGATGATCAGGCTAACCATCGATGGTCATGCTAACCATTGATGGTCAAGGAGATCATTGATGGTTGGGGTGACCCTCAATGGTTGATAGGGCCAAGGTAGAAAGGTCATGGTTGGGTTAGCTAGGTGGGTTTTAAAAAGGTTAGGTTGGGTTAAAGGTCAAAGGTGAATGGTTTAGGTTAAAGGTGGGTTAGTGGGTGAAGTTGGCCAAGGTGGGAATCCATGGGTATTTTGACATTTAGAACCATAATGTGTGGATTTTTGGTATCTACAGTTTTCCCCTTTTGTTATGTAGTTTATATCAGCAAGTTGTAAAATAAAAATGGATTGTGGGTCAAAGGTTTGGTTGCCCTGAGTATGGGAGGAGGTGATCCCCCTCAAATTAGGAGTTGATGAGGTGAAATAGAATCAATTTCAAGTTTGCTGAGTTGTTAAATGGATGGGAAGGTTAGCAACAAGGGTGGTAGGTGAGGTTGGGAACTAAGGCATAAGCATGTGCACAAAATGTGACTAAGTATGATAGCCAAGAGCACATACAGACTAAGGTTGCCAATGTTAGTTAAAATAAGTTTATCTCTAGAAGGACAAGTGATAGGGTAACTAGGCCCCAATATTAGGTATAATTAATTTAATTTATAAGTCTCCTAGACATGGTCGACGTTTTTTTAAGTATCAAAGGTAAGAATTGCTCATTTGAAAAATATAAATGGATGGTTGTACATGAGGTGGTGCAAATTTAAATGTTTAACATGGTAAGGTAATTAGTGCGATCAAAATGACCAAGGCAAGGTCATTGTGATATATGTCAATAATTTGGATAAAAAATGGCCAATGTTAAGGTGAACATGGTCGAATGGTTGGTTGGTTGGTTAGAGAGGGTGTTCTTCAATGGTTCATGGTTGGTTTTCAAATAATAGGTGTTCTCCAAAGGTTGGTTAGTGGTGTTCAAATGGGTTACCCTAATTTGATGTACCACTTGATCTAGTTTGGCAGATAAGGGTAATATCCAAAGGTTCATGGTTAGGTTAAGGGTAGGTTGGAGAAGGGTAATCTCCAAAGGTTGGGTTTACTGATTGTTTAGTTTGATGGGTTGGTTTCAATGACTCATAAGGGGGGAAGACATGTCTTCCTAAGTGGTCATGAAAGTATAAGGAGGCTAAACACTCTGATTTACAAAGACCATGATGGTAAGATAGGTGGTCTTATGAACATAACCCCTATCATGTTTTTGCTTTGTTGGTATTTTGATAGTTAAAAAAAGGTAGCTTGGTCACATGGTGTCAAGTAAGCTAAAAAAAACCCTTGATTTGTGGAGGTCAAAAAGGGGAGATGGATGATATGTAGTGGGTGATAGGTAGGGTAACCTTATTGTGGGGATGGCTTACCCCTTCTATAGGTGACCTAAGAACCATGATAGACAAGTCCATGTCATAATGTAAGGTGTAGACTATTCAAGGTAGGAAGTCTACTAATGAAAGCTAATTGTAGGTTTTTTGGGATATCTTCTTTTGATTTTGATATAGGGTTTATTT
This sequence comes from Torreya grandis, assembly GCA_037957365.1. Lineage (NCBI taxonomy): Eukaryota > Viridiplantae > Streptophyta > Pinopsida > Cupressales > Taxaceae > Torreya > Torreya grandis. Next base: position 4,805,600 of record JARHVA010000231.1, on the reverse strand, counting down.
ATCTCTTTATTTGATAGGTTTGGGAAGATAATCGATGTAGGAAGCTTCAAATGATTACTTTTGACAAAGTTGACTTAGCCATCCTTTAAGGGAGTGGTCTAAGTTTGGATTTGTTCATGTTTGATAGTTGTCCTTCAAGGGAGCATTCTACCTTAAGTTCAATAAGTTTTGATTGTTTTGGGGTAGTTGTCCTTCAAGGGAGTAGTCTGTATGCTAGAGATATTGATCCAAGTGATAGTTTGGTATCACAAATTGTGTATATGCTAGTTTAGACATGGACTATCTATATAGGCCTAAATTTTTCCTTATTGGAAGAAAATATAGAGCATAAGGAGGTTTATGATGTGTAAAATATGTGGTTTAAGTGACAATGACTATGGGAATCTATCCTTAAAAGGTTGGAAAGTACCATGAGGATCATGTTATGGGTAGAGTTATGGTATTTATTCTTAGGATTAGACTAAGTTTGTGATGGATAATCACATGATCCTATTTTTAAGCAGTTGTCCTTAAAGATAAGGAGATGAAGGGGATTGAAAATAAGGGATGAGATTAATTTAGACACAAGATGATAAGGAACTTGGTTTAACCAAAGAATAGGCACATAAATACAAAATCATTTTGAGGAGGTTGAGGTTTTGATATGCCTCGAATTCATGCTTGGCTAAATGGTTGATGTCAATTAGGAGAGTAGATGTCCCCCTAGTTACTTTTTGACACTTGATTAGATGTGTAAAATATTGGTATTGAAAAAAGGGTGAAGTTGATTAGGTGATAGTTTGGTGGAGAAGGATAATCTCCAATGATTGGGGGAGAAGGTGACTCCCAAATAGGTTAGGTGGTGTCCAAATGGGTTTCTCTAGTTTGGTATACCAATTGTTTGGGTGAAGGATAAAAGTAATCTCCAGTAGTTTAGGGTTGGTTGGTTGATAGGTTAAGGAAAAAATGTCAAGGATTAGTTTGGTTAATTGTTAAGGTATGGTTTGGGTTGATTAATGGTCAAAGCCTTATGGATGGAAAGTTCCCCCTAGTTCACTCTTTCCATAGATGGTCAAAGATAGGAAAATGATCCCAAAGTGAGGTGTTGGTTAATAAGAGAATTTTAAGAGGGGTGAAGATGAATTCATCCATCTTCTAAAGGGTTGTTAGTTATTATTTGTTAGTGATTAGTAGTTTAAACTTGTAGGTGGTGTTTCAGGTGGGATTTCCTCTATTATACCAATGTTAGTAAAATGTTGTTGGGCCTAATTTTGGTATGTTAGGGTAGGTTTGATGACACTATCCCAAAATAAAGGTAGTTTAGATAATAGTGTTTGATTGTCCAAGGGAGGGAGCTTGGATGAGGTAAGGGTAGGTTGGTTGGTTTTTATTTTAGTTGTTAAATAGTCTATTTATGGTTGAGTTAAAAGGTATGTTGATTGTGGTTGATTGATTTGGTGTAGAGTTTGGTTTGATTGGTTGAGAGAGGTAAGATAAATGGTTGAGTTGGTTTGTTGGTTGGGTGGGTTGTGAGGTAAGGTTGATTGGATAGTTATAGGTAAGGTTAGGTTGATGGTAAGTTTGGTTGGTTTAATGGTAGGTTTAGTTTGGTTGGTGGTAGGTGAGGTAGGTTTAATGGTTGTTAAGGTTGGGTTGATGGTTGGTAAGATAGGGTTGATGGTAGGTTTCACAAAATTGGTAAATGGAAGAGGTAGGTTGGTTGGTTCCACATGGGTGAGTGGAAAATGTTGATTGGTTGGTCCCATATCGGTAAGTGAAAAAGGTTGATTGGTTGGTTCCACATGGGTGAGTGAAATAGGTATATTGGTTGGTTTCACATGGATAAGTGGGAGAGGTTGGTTGGTTGGTTCCACATGGGTGAGTGGAAAATGTTGATTGGTTGGTTTCACATGGTTAAGTGGGAGAGGTTGGTTGGTTGGTTCCACATGGGTAGGTGGAAGAGGTAGGTTGGTTGGTTCCACATGGTTAAGTGGGAGAGGTTGGTTGGTTGGTTCCACATGGGTAGGTGGAAGAGGTAGGTTGGTTGGTTCCACATGGGTAAGTGGAAGAGGTTGGTTGGTTGGTTTCACATGGGTAAGTGGAAGAGGTAGGTTGGTTGGTTGTTTGGTTGAGGTTAATAGACTAATAGGTGAAGTATATGAGGTTGATTGGTTGGTTGAGGTTGATCCACTAATAGGTGAAGTGGATGAGGTTGGTTGGTTTCCATGATTGTGATTTTGAAATAAAGTTGAGAAGGTTCCACTTGGTTAACAAGTGGTTTGGTTAATGGTTGGATTATGGTTTTCTTAGTTATAGGTTCACTAAAGACCAAATTTTATGGATGGGCCTCATTATGTTAAGGTATTTAGTTATTTATGTGCACAATAATGGGTATAAAAAGAGGTTCAATGATGGATTATTCTTGAGTTTGTGAGCTAATCAAATGTTTTGATGAAGTTAGTTGGTTTGATAGATTTGGTTGAGTTGATAGGTTGGTGGGTTTGATAGGTTGGTTTGATAGTTGTTTGTTGTATGGAAAAGAGGATAGACCAAATCTTAATGTTGAGATAAAGAGGGTTGCCTTAAAGTGGGTTGGGGTAGTTGATTTGATGGTTAGGGTAGGTGACCTAATGATTGATGAGGTTGGTTATGATAATTGTTAAGTTGGTGTTGATGGGTTGTTGGTTGAGTATGATGATGGTTAAATGGTAGTTGATAGGTTTTTGGATGGTTTTAGTTGATATTTGATTGGTTATAGGTGGGTTTGATTGATCATGGATACCAAAAGTAGATGAATCTAACTTGATCATCTGATCCATTAACATTATAACCAGCTCAGGTGGTAGTTGATAGTTTGTTGGTTGGTTGTAGTTAAGGTTTGATAGGTGATAGGTAAGGTTTGATTGATTGAGGGTGAGGTTAGGTTTGTTTTTTATGATGTTAGGTTGGTGGTAGGTAAGGTTAGGAGCATAAGTGGTTCATGATGCAAGGTATCACTCTAAGGTGAGATGGTTGTTTTCCAAGATCCTAGAAAAGTTAGGATCTCCAAGAGAGAATATAGGCTAGTTCCCAATTATACAAGGCAATGGAGGAAAGATGGTGAAAGGTAGGTTTTTCACAACTCAAAGAAAATAGAAAGAAATAAAAAGGAAAAAAGGAAAAACACACATTAAAGTAAGTTACCTCCTAGGGTTCTGTTTAGTCTCTCTTTTGGCTTATGCCTTAACTTAGAAAGAATGTTGGAAGACTTTGATTATAGAGTAGGTACTAGAAGAGAAGTCTATGGTTGGTTTCAGGTTAGTTATGGATCTCAAAATCTATACTGAAATTCAATATGTGGCTTGATATTGAGGCCTACCCCCTCACTTCACACACCACAGTGATAAGGGTGTCAGGTGCTTAGCCAAAGCACAAGCCAAAAAACACAATACATGCCTTGGCCACACCTTCATAACTTTAAATACTTGGATTAGATATAATTTATACAGTGATACTCCATCCACACCATGAATCCTATATTTTAGGCAAATTAAAGAATATATAAAAATCATTAGACAAGCCCTCGAAGTAATTATGGGAGGACCCTATGAGAATTTAAAGGTTTGATGTCTCAATAAGGGAAAAGATTCACAATGAAAAGATTTTAAATCTCGATTTAGAGCTGAGTTGGTTTTCCCTTTGGTAATGACCTCCAAGTAGGATTGTTGGGAAATGGTAAGGTTTACCGTTAGGTAATGAAATCCTAGTCGGGCCTTGTCTGAAGTTTATTTTGATGTGTTGATTGATTATGTGGTTTGATAAAGTGTGTGATAACAAGAGTGAAACTACAATTAATTAATTTTCTTTTAAGTTACTAAACGAACTAAAAAATTCAAGAAATCAATGTATGCCAGGTTTATTTTAAGCCCAAATAAAATAGATTTCATGGTATGAGCAAAGATTAAAGGAAGAAAAGGGGCACCTAGATGATGCTAAGGTCCCACCGGGCATTCAAAAATGTTTTACTCAAATTTTTATTATATATATTTATAGAAGAAAGGTAAACTTGAAAGAGGGGTAAAGGTTAGTAGAACCTGGATATGGTGTGCGCTCCATAATCTAGATGATTGTATATACTCTTCTTTGTCTTGGGAAGATGACCTACAATAAGATAGAACTATAAAATGGTTGGTTAGTTAAGTAGGATGGGTGGATTACCTAGCAAGCTAGATCCAAGAAGCATGAGCTATCTAGGAGGTTGTCAATCTACCTTTTGATACAAGTTAATGTTGAAAAGAAAGGTTGCATAACATAAAATATAGGATAACATAAAAGTACTAGATCTAAAAAAATATAAATACTTTTAAAATGAATGTTATTGTTCTAAGAAAATAAAATTTAGGTGAATGCTAAATCATTAAAAAAATGTTCAGGTTAGTTCAAGTTGTTGTTTTTAGTCTGTGAGGTGACAGGGGTTGAGAAAATAGGGTTTTGGTTGAGGTTGGTGGTTGGTTGATAGGTTGTTAGTTTTTGGTCAAAAAATTTCACACAGTGACCATCGACAATTAGGGTGATCGTTGGTGGTTGAGGTGACCATCGGTGGTTGAGGTGACCATCTATGGTTGAGATGAATATCAATAGTTAAGGTGACTATCAATGGTTAGGGTGATTGTTAGGGGTCAATGTGGGTTTAGACAACTTATTGGTTCTAGCTAGAATAAGTTATGGGTTGGTTACAAAAAGGTTTTATGGGTTGTTGGAGGTTGGTTAATGGTTGTAAGGGTAAGAGAGGGCCTTATAATTATCAAGGGAAAAAGTTTGGTTTAGGTAGAGGTGTTAAAATGAAACATTATAAATGAATACATGAAAACAAATACTTAGCTTTGAATTTGGTTGAAGATGTTGGTGAAATATGGAGGAATTTTGGCAAAGTAACAGTGCCTATGGTTGAAAAGAAAATTGGCAGAGTGTTAGGTCTCTGTTATGTTGACTAGTTGGCTGAAAAGAAGACCTACAAAAGAAAATCATGATAAAGAAGTCTAAGAACATTGATTGTCCTTCCTCTTTCATCTCCTGCTCCACTCTTTTTATAGGTAAAGAGATATGGTGAATAGAGGGTTCCATAGGATGTTTTGGTTGATGATTTTGAGGCTTATGATGCATTAGACAATAGATAAGGCATCAATATTAAATTATGTCATGTTAGTGTTGACATAGTGGATTTCACCCTCTGAAGGGAGGTTCAGCTCTCTTCCTCCACATGGCATAATGGAGACATTCCTCTTTCTGTGGGTTTCAAACTTGAGGGATGAATCTCTAGATTAGGTGCTAGCTCCCCTTGATACACCTTGAAGCCCTAGATTTCTTACTGCTAACATTGGGTGGGATATGAAGAGGGAGATAAATGTTGAAATCAGAACCTAAACTAATGCGGTGATGCACCAAAATGGTTGGTCTACTTAGCTTTGACATACACTTTACACCAGAGAGAAGTAAGCATACACTTCATTAAAATGAGAACCTTTTCTGCATCAGTGTTTCAATAGGGGATCCTATGGAGATACAGGGACGAAGAAATATTAGAGGTGTTCTAAGGCACATTATGGACAGCCTATTCACATGTGCTTATACTCTAAGCTAGACACTTCTTGTTGACCTACAAGAGAAGAACTCAGAATACACTAGATATGTTGGCATAAACTTATGAAAGCATGAAAAGGAAATGACTTAACATGAGATAAAACCATATACATATGCAAAAGTGCAAGCTCAAATGGAGGTAAAAATGCTTCTTTTGATTCAAGGTAAATTCCTTCAGGGCTTCGCCATACAATGTTGAGATATATCTCCTTTCTCAAAATGATAAGTTACAATTATATAGAGCAATATGCTGACAAAACAAGGAAAGGAGACCCATGCTGAAGTTAAACACTTCTAAGACAAGAGACCATGCTGCTACCATATTCTTTAAACTATGTATAGGAGAGCCATGTTGTAGATGTCCAAGTCACTACCCCTACTATCCTAGGCTTGAAAAAGCATGGGATACTCCTTTTAGCAACTAACAAAGCCATCCCCAAGTTGTTGTGGTTAGACCATGCTCTCTTCAATGCTGGATACAAATAGATGTACATTAATGGTGAACCATGAAAAACATGGGATGTTGATCTCTATAGTTCAAAAACCAATCTATTTATTGGTTTTTGGTAGATACTATTCCACCAAAATGTATTAATTAATTTTGCTAAGTGTGCCTATGCCACTTGTCTAATTCTAAATGGTCATTGATTATGCACTTTAACTTTATAAAGTTGATAGAACTGTTCTAAGCTTTGTCTTTATTGTGATACGTGGCTACATTTTGGGTTACCTAAATTGTTTTCTTTTACATTTTTATTTACCTTTGCCTTGGCTTTTTCCCTCAAGGGGGCATGTCTTTGCCATGTCCTTTAGACAAAATGTTTGAAGGATTTCCTTCTGCCTTCATTGACCTTTGGGTTTTTGGTAATGTTAAATTTAATCAAAGAAAATGTCTAAAGGAATTCCTTCTAACATTTTATCTAAAGGAATTCTCTTTTGGGCTTGCCTTTGCACCTTTTTTTTGGTGGGCCTTTGTGTTATGCTTTCCTTCGAACAAAATGTCTAAAGAAATTCCTTCAGACATTTTGTCCAAATGAATTATTTCCTTTGATTACTTCTTTTATCAAATGGCATGTGCCCTTTAGGCCTTTTATCTTCATCCTCTCTTTCTTAAAGTGCCCTCTGCAAAGGCTTCTCCCATCTAAAAGTGCCCTATGCAAGGGTAGGTGCCCTTCCAAAACTCTGAAAATGACCCTTCAAAAAAGTGAAAAGATTCCTCTTTCTTGACCAAATGCCCTCCACAAAGACACTTACCCTTGGGAATTTTTGCAAACATCCTTCAAGCCATCAAAATGCCCTCCAAAGGAAATCTATTGCCTTTTTGGCTTGCTTCTTTGTGTTATCGGCCGTCAGGCTTTCTGTGACCATCGAATTTCTTTAGACAAAATGTCTGAAAGAATTCCTTTGAACATTTTGTTTGAAGGAATTCAACATTGGCTTGCTTCTTCAATTTTTCTTCAGACAAAATGTCTGAAGGAAAACTCCTTCTACTTGTCACTTTCCTCGAAGGGCAAGTTCCCTTTGGGCTTCTTGTCTTTGCCCCTTTGCTTTAATCGATTGCCCTCCACAAGGGCATTTCAAGCCAAAAGTGCCCTTTAGAAATTTTGTATCAGTCCTCATGCTGACGAAAGCCCTTCACAAGGTCCATTCTACCTTCAAACATACCCTTCAGAAGTTTTGTAAAGGTATGTTTCATCTTTGAAGTTCCCCTCGTAAGGGCACATACCCTTTGGGGAAATTACAAATGACCCTACAGAATGCCTAGGTGCCCTCCATGGAAAAAAACTTGTCTTAAGAAGCATCTAAGACCAATTCAGGCTCTTCCAAAGGACTTACTCACAAATATTTGAAGTAAAGACGTCTCAAAAACCTGATTGCTTCTTTCTTACCCTTTTAGGTTTTTGAATGACTCCAACTTATGAAAGATCATAAGTCAAGTAATCCTGCAAACTTGAATTGAACTATTTTGACCCTTTCAATTTTTTGAACTACTTTTACTCATGAAAATTGGCAAGTAAATTACTTTTCAAACCTTGACTTGCACTAAAACTAGCCAAAGACCCTTTCAGGTTTGTCAAGTGCTCCTGCTTATTACTTGTAAAGCTTACAAGTAATGTTGTTCTGAGAACATGATTTACTCTGTGAGTATTAGAAAAGACCTATGCTTGATGAGACAACACTTGCACCTACAAAAAAGTAACTTTTCCTTGATTTCTAAAGGGTTAAGACTTAGTTTTAGGGCAAAAGGTCATGAAAAATAAGGTTTCTGGGGAAAAAAGAGGGGGTGCCCATTTTGGCATGCAAGATTCAAAAAATGGTCAACATTTATCTTGTGCATCATGAGTTATCTTTGTTCAGGAGGTGAGGACCTGATCACTGATGGTTAGGCTAACCATCAATGGTCAAGCTAATCATCGATAGTTAAGGTGATCGTCAATGATTAGGGTGACCCTCGATAGCTGATGGGACCATGGTAGAAAAGTTAAGGTTGGGTTAGCTAGGTGGGTTTTAAAAAGTTTAGGTTGGGTTAAAGTTCAAAGGTGAATGTTTTAGGTTAAATGTGGGTTAGTGGGTGAAGTTGGCCAAGGTGGGCATCCAAGGGTATTTCAACATTCAAAACCATTATGTGTGTATTTTTTTGTCTACACCTTCTATGTCGATTAGGTGTATGATGTACACCTAGTCAATCTTACACAAAGCCTTTCCCTCGACCTTGAAACTCACCATAGTCAAAATAGTTGGGAATCTTATTGAGGAAAAACTTGTAGTAGAGTTGCCTAAAAAATACAATCAGACCTCATGGTTTTTATATGGTTGGTCATCAAACACCATCCACCATCATTCCCAGAAAATGTTTTATATCAAATTATGTTGGCATTAGTGGATTTGGAAACATTTATTGGTTATTGGAAAAGGTGCATTGGTTATTGGGTTGATGAATAAGGCACAAATTTGCTCTTTTGATATGTTTTTGTCTTTCACATCACATGATGACAATTTTTAGCATAGTAAGCCCTATATTTACCCATATATGATGCTCATATATCAATCTGACTCATTATCGAGTTGTCTTGACCTAATACTAACTCTAAGGTATCATCTAAATAGGTTGGTGGATGTTGTTTGATGTGGGGTTCCTCATTCTCCTAATTATTTGTTCAATTTTTATTTTGTTTTCCATTATGTGTGTAATTGGATCCTTCTAACTACCTAGGGGATATTTTAGAACTATAGGAGGGTTAGGTGAAAGGTTTAAAGGTTTAGGATTTTGGTTAGCTTGTTGGTCTCTTATAATGGAATAGGATGTTAAAAAAAATAAGATTTAACAATTATACAAGGAAAAAATTTTAAAATTATCAAAATCCATTGTTAATACATTTGGTTTTTGATTACTCACCTACCCTCTATGGTGGCATTACTAATTTGGTGATGTATTAGGTGATCAAGGTGCTTTTTTCTTCTCCTTCAAGCAAAATATTATCATGGTTTGGCCAAGTGAAGTGTTGAGCAAACTGGAAAATGAAAATGAAATGTGTTTGCCTATAGGTGGACCTTTTATTTTTATTTATTTATAATAAAATATATGTCTTAATAAGACATAATGTGTATGCATTTTTAGCACTACATATAGTTCCAATAATGTGTATGCATTATTGGAACTAAGCCTAGTGCTCATGACATGTACACATTATGTGGTCATAACATGTGTGTGTTATGACCTCATAACATGTGTGTATTATGACTTAGATTTTTCAAGATTTAATTCAAATATAACACACTTTATGGCCATAATAGTACGTGTTATGGTAATAATGCATATGTTTTGGGGATAATGTCCATGAAATTGTCCCCCAACTTTGTGCACATACCTATAATCACTTAATGAGATTTTATTTTTTTATTTTGAGTAGGTTATATTGTGGAATTATGTTATTCTACTCATTTGATAAGTTAATGTTTTATATTTTTTTAATAGATAGATGAATTATTGCTCTTTTTTATGGTGATTTTGATCTTTAAAAATTATTACGGATAAATGTGCAATTATGTTATTCTACTCATTTGATAAATTAATGTTTTATCTATTTTTTTATAGATAGATGAATTATTGCTCTTTTTTACGGTGATTTTGATCTTTTTTATGGTGATATTGAAAAGAGCTATTAAAATTCACTCATAGTTAATTAGTCCTATAATTTTCAACCTTATTAATTTATATTTGATTAATTTTGGTTAGTTTTGTAGTAAATCTCAAAAGGTGTTGCTTAAGTGAAAGGATTACTCAACTGCAGTCTAAAATCTTATTTTATGCAATACCATTCCCTCTTTTTTTATTATTTTATGATATTTGATTATTTTAATATAGAATCATTATAAATATTCATTATTGGTTGTCATTTTGATCACTTGGATGAATTTTCATTGACAGGTTGTAGGTCACATGTTACTATCTACGACTACATAGGATAGTCACAACTTACAACTTGTGCCCTAAATAAATTTTTTAACAATCATAAAATGAAAGGATGAAACCCCATTATTGGTGGTGTGCATAAAACCCATATAACCAATATATAATACTCTTAGACATATAGGATTACCTCTTCAAGGTGTTTCAACAATAATGGCTATTTCATTCTTAATCTTACTAAGCACATGGGTCTTTGACATGTTATTAGAGTGCCCTTGGATACAAAATCTCCAATTAGTGCCATTTAAAGTACATTAATGTATACATTTTATTTAAGTGGTTAAAATTTCAAGTATTTGATATGATTACCCTCTAAAGTTTGTGTTTAACTCCTCCACCTCCCTTATGATCTTCATAGTTAGTTGTTGCACATATTCAAGAGAGTAATATACAGTAATTATTACACATATTTAATAGAGCAGTATAGAGACAATTATTGCACCTTCTTAATAGAAAAGTAAAAATAAATTGGTATGTACATGGATTTATGGAAAAATTCCATGGACATTTCCCTCGATGCATATGTGTTATGACCATAACATATATGCATTATTTGAATTTAGGATCGAGATTCCTGAGTCATTACATGTACATGTTATGGAGACATAATGCATACAGGTTCTTATTGATAAGTTTAGTGATGATAACATGTACATGTTATTGACATGTATTATGTCTCCATAACATGTACATGTTATGTAAATCACAAAAAGAAGGCCCACCCATAGCCAAACATGTTTTATTCTCATTTTCTTGATTTATATTCACTTGTGTTTGGTATACCATGATCATGTTCCACTTGGAGGAGGCCAAAAACATGTTGGGATTGTCTGATACCTTGCCAAATCATCCATGTATCATGGAAGGGAGGTAAGTAATCAAAAACTAAACCTATTAACCCTAAATTTTGGTATTTTTTATTTGCATTGTTTAATTATTAAATCCTATTCTTTTTTAACAGCTCATCCTACTACAAGAGACCATCATGATAACCATCCTCATAACCCAAGCAATCAAGATGATATAATTGCACACATAGTGGAACATAAAATAGAAAGTGAATAAACAATTAGGAGAATGAGGGACCACACATCAACCAACACCCACCATACATATTTGGCCAATACCTTAGAGTATGTATTAGGTTAAGTTGACTAGATAACGAGTCAAATTAATAGATGGGCATCATATAGGGATAAATTTAAGGATTATTATGCTGAAAATTTGTCAGCATGTGAGGTGAAGGACAAATAAATATCGAAAGAGTAAATTTGTGCCTTATTCATCAACCCAACAACCAATGCACCTTTTTCAATAACCATTAAATGTTTCTCCATCCATAGATGCCAACACATTTTTATGAGAAACAATTTTTGGGACCAATGGTGGATAGTGTTTGATTATCCACCATGTACAATCATGATTTCCCCTTGTATTTTTTTAGTAAACTATATTGTGAGTTTATTCTCAATGATATTCCCAACTAATTTTACTATGGCCAGTTTCAAGGCCAAGGGAAAGACTTTGCACAAGATTGACCAAGTGCATGTCATGCACCTAATCGACATATAAGGATCCCTATCCAAAAACCACTTTAGCCTGAAATCCCCTATGTGATGAAGGAGGTCATGGAGATTGAAAAATTTCATGCACTTTGTGCACGTATTAATACACTCATTCAACATAGAGTAGGATTTATAAGACCTATGCTATAGATACTCCACTTAGTGTGCATACTTGACCTCACCATTATAGATGTTATGGTGTTATATTCACTATACCTTCAAATGATGATGGTGGTGCTTTTGAGGCTTAGATGATATACTCATGAGTGATGAGTTTTTGGCACATACATTTAGTGTGCAAATGTTGGTCACTACACAAATTCAGGTATATTTTAAAGAAATGTCATGTTAAATTTAAGTTATATTTTTATTTAAAAGATAACAATTAATTTACATAGAAATTGAATAATATATATGTAATTTTATGATGCAGGAGGAGATGGTGCCTATATCTTAATTTGTAGAGCTAGTTTGTGGGCCATCCACTACTTAAATTTTCTATGTTAGTAAGCCACCATTTACATATACAGAGGTAAAATTTTGAGTTAATGTGTGTGTGTGTGTGTGTGTGTGTGTGTGTGTGTGTGTGTGTGTGTGTGTGTGTGTGTGTGTGTGTGTGTGTGTGTGTGTGTGTGTGTGTGAGTGAGTGAGTGTGAGAGAGAGATTTTGACTAACAATCAAACATGTTAAAACTAAAATTTGAATGACAATGATGTGAATACAAATTATGTATGATATGTGTTGAAATATATAAAGAGAAAATATGTAACCTAATAATGATCAACCTTCTAGATAGTCTCCTTCAATGTCTAATGATGTCTTTCTCATTTTTTTTTTCAAAATTTATTCTTAATCCTATTTATTTTAATCATATTTTGGTGTGCTTTCACCTTTTCAAACTTATTTTAATGCTTCATATTTTTATTGATTATCATCACTTCTTCATAGTGTTTCTTACGTACTCAATATTTTCAATGCTACCTATAGTACCACTACTTATCTTCCAAACCCTCAAGTTTGTTCCCTTGTGTATCATGAATGATATGCAATAGCTTAAGTCCTCAAGAAAACTAATCAAGGTCATTTATTCAGTTTATGATGACAATAGACACTCCTCCATCTCTACGAGTAGAGATAGACATAGGAATTGTTGTTGTAATGTCATTTACACAAGCACACATTAAGGTACATGTTAACTTGTATTTTTGAATTTAAAAATATATTTGTTTTAATAATTTTACTACATACTTGGGTAAATATAAATTATGTGAATGTATTGTGTATGTAGGGTTTTCATATGGCATATGATATTCATGGCATTCAGATGATTAACAAGGCACATTCTTGTGTTACTTTCCCATTTCACACATCTATTCATGCACGTTGACCTGTCACTAACCCTAGTGAGCATTAGGAATAGATCAAGCATGACCATGAGATTGCAGTAAGTGCATGTTTAAATTATTTTTGGATTATAGTTTAAAATTAATTTTATGAAATTGTTTGCATGTATATTATGTAAATTTGATATTAATATTTGGATTGGAACATTTTCATCTATAGGTGAGCTATGAGCATAAACTGACCCACAATTGGACCTTAGATGAATAAAAGGCATTTGAGAGATATCTATCTATGAGCAGGGCATCCCAGAGTCTTATTTGAGGAAGGAAAATATAGGGAGACTATTTGATGAATAGGATGTCTTAGATGATGTACTTATCTATAAGCCTATATGTCAATGAACATGTTTTTGGTATTATATACATATAATACATTCACTCGACATTCTATTATGTTTTTATATGATGTAATTTTTTGTACACATGTATGGAAATGTATGCATTATAGGCATTGTATGCATATATGGCATTCATCTGACATTATATTATGTTCTTATTTTGTATGCCTTTATGAATTATATGTATATGTATATGTGTGTGTGTATGTGTGTAAGTATATATATGTATATAGATATATGTATATAGATATACATATCTACATAGATATATACATAGGTATATACATACATACGTACGTACGTACATACATATATACATATAATACTAACTTTCAATACTTTATTCCTGAACCAGTGGGCTATGAATAAAATAATAGCATTTTGATATATGTTTCAATTAAAATTATATGTAAGAAGAGATTATAATTTTTTCATAGATAGCATCATATATTACTGTGAAGTACCTCTCATGATTTGGCTACACCATTTATCACTATTCTAATGTGGATACCCTTGCTACATTGGTTTAAAATCATTTGGGACTTGATATTCATGTTTTTTAAATTCACTAAATTTATATACATACCACACTTCTATTATAAGTACTTGATTGAAAAAAATAATGAAATACTCATCTCTTGCATACCTTCTTCGGATGCCCTTATAAACTTTATTTGTGCATGTTTGATGAAGTGATTATGTTCTATCTCCTCCTTTGGGATCTTCTCTCTTTGGAGATGCTTTGAATTATTGTTTTAAGACTCTTATTTTTCCCTTTAAAGTATTGAAAGATTGTAATTCTCATGTCTCCTGAGGCCTTGGAAAATTTTGGTGGGTATAGCTCTTTTGTAATTCTCCCTCTCCACTATACTCAGCTTGGCCATTTTGTGTTTCTCTATCACTTGAGACAAATATTTCTTCACCATTTAATAAATATCCATGCTCATATTCACTTAGTTTCATTTCAAGTAAAAAATAATTATCCTCTACATCATATCCTAACATGTCATTTTGATTCAAAATCACTTCAATGATTGCATTTGATGATTTATTACCATGCACTGCATTTGCCTTCTTTCTATTACCTCTAGTAGAGGCTACTAGTTTCATGGAAATTTCATTATATAAATATTAAAAAAATGGGTTCAAATATCCTTAGGAATTTTCATATCATAAAAACCAATATAATTTGGGTCACTTGCAACAACCGTAGCTATCTCTACCTCTGCTTCATAGGACATGTTGTCACTTTTGGCATCATTGAAGTTGTAATTGGAGAACTCCACCTCTTTTAATTCATGGATAAAAAATGGAACTACCAAAACATCTGGTATGATGGATAACATCTAATACCATGTTATTTTCCTCCCATTAGGCTTAGGTGAGAGACTCACCACCCATTTTGGCCTCAATAATGCCCTTCCCAAAATAATAAAAATGTAGTTTTTTAGCCTAACTTTAGGTGTGCTTAAAATAGAATCATAATTAATTGGAAAAAATATAATTAAAACTCATATGTATGTTTTATCTTTATAATCTCACCCTATATCATGTTGGCATAACATTCCATACCAATCTATGGCACAAGTTGCAATGACAGGTGTTGAAATGCAAATTTTTTGCAGTGAAGAGATAAGTGCTTGTCCTCCAAATAACATTTACACCTTAAGGACCTCCAATTGAAAATTATTCACTTAAAAAACATTTATATAGGCAAATAACACATTATCCCATGACCAAGACATATAAATCCATCCATATGCATGTTTTCACTATTATTTAGGAGTGTGGAAATACTAACTATAATTATTATCAAAGTTGAAGTCGTAGTTAGAGAACTCTACTTCTGGTGCTTCATGGCTCAAAAATGGTGTTTTAAACATGTCTATTTTGGTGTATAACATCCATTAACATGTTATTATCCTCCAATCATCCCTGTTTGAGAGACCCACCACCCATTCTGGCCTCAAGAATGTCTTTCCCAATACAAAAAAATATAGTTTTTTAGCCTGACTTTAGGAATGTGTAAAATGGAAACCATAAGTCATTGGCATGAACTAAAATAAACTTCATGTGCATTTTTATTCCCTCTAATTTCACCCTAAATCATATCAACATAACCTTATATAATTATTTTTTGGCACAAGTTGCAGTGACACATCCTAAAATGCAACTTTTTTGTAGTGAAAAGATAAGTGCTTGTCCTCCAACTGACATTTCTACCTATGAGGCTTCTAGGTGAAAATACATCACTTCAATCACATTTAGATATAAAAATCACATGTTATCATATTACCATTATTAATAAATCCACCTAGATGTGTTCTTTCACTACTATTCAGGAGCATGAAAACATTGACAACAAATATTGTCAAAATTGAAATTGAAGTTGGTGAACTCCACTTTCAGTGCTTCATGACTTGAAACTGGCACTACCAACACATCCAAGGTGGTATATAATTTCCAAAACCATTTTATTTTTCTCCCATCATGCCCAATAAAGATACCCAACACCCACTCTATCCTCAAGAATGCCCTTCCCAGTACAATAAAAATGTAGTTTTTCGGCCTAACTTCAGGCATGCCTAAAATAGAAACCATAAGTCAATGGATTGAACCAAAATAACCCTCATGTGCATGTATAATCCCTATAATTTCACCATATATCACATCAACATAAAATTATAGATCAATCTATGTCATAAGTTTTAGTTATAGATCTTGAGTAATTATATTAAGCTTCGCTTAGCTTCAAGAATATGCAATTCTTTACTAACAGTGCCAAATGCGTGAATGTGGAAGCTTATTTGGCACCACTAACCTTCAAAAAAAATATTATTAAGTAATTAAAAATGAAATTTATATGTAATAACTAAGAAATCAATAAAATTTTATAAAATTAAATACATTTACATTTGACAAGTCAACATTCCTTGGAATCTCAATCCAATGAACCACTAGGATTTGCTTTAATCTTGATAGTAACAAGAATAGCTTCATGGTCTAACTCACAAACTTATATTATTATTTAATGGCATCCCATGATGTTTGACTAATTGAATATTTATTTCAAGAAGCAAATTTGAATAGTATAATTTCCTCCTATGTGTTTCAAAGTTTTTAAACAACCATACATCTCAATTTTTAATAGGATATCATCAAAGCCAAGTTCTAGTGATAACCACAAACCCACTGGGATAGTCAATGTTTTCTCCATATATGACTAGGCAACTCAATTTTTTATTTTCATTTACACACTAATATAATTATTAATACATTCCATCTTCATTGTCCTCATCAACAATAACTATAAAAACATGTCCTATATCAAAAATACATTTTTTTAGTGACATTGTCAAGATAGATAATGAGAATAAATAGTACATAATGATTAATCTTCTACCTAGTTTAACTATATTAGATACATGGTCAAAGTCATGTGATGATGTCATATCTTTAAGTTATAATGCTGGTGAAACTTAATATGTGTCAATTAGAATTAGAGGTTTGCAGTGCCATTCATCCAACCACTCGTTTGACTCACACTCTTTCTAAATAGATTCCACACATGCAAAACAAAAACATAACAAATGTCTTGTATGAATAGTCCAAGAAATTAAATTTGAGATATTAAATGAATGTAACTCATTTAATCATGTTACAATAATATAATTCTAATACTTTGTCAAGTGTTCTTCCTCCATCAACTAGAAATATCTATGAATAGTAGAATTTTCTTGAGCGCCATGGCCCATTTTCTTATTACACCATTCAACAACAATTGTTGCATCAGTCACAAATAGAACCATATTTAAACTTTAAATCCTCTCTTGAAATAACTCTTTTTACACATGCTCCATCACCATCATGCTCCCCTTTTCTATGGCTAGCCTCAATGAAGCTCAAAATATGTTCTATACCAGTGGTAACATGCATCCTACTCAACCAGTAAAATATCCATGTATTTTTAAATGCAATGTGTAATTGTCTGACCAAATATAATGTTGCTTGAAAGTAATGTTCCTCTCAGTTAACTGTCCATAAAACATATCAAAACAACCTTACACGTACTATATACAATGTGGTCAGTCATCACTGACATAGAAATGGTACTCCCTTAATATTTTTTGATCTTATTTTGTACTATTAGGTGCATGCATGAATGTTATATTCATGAATATGACAACCTATATTGAGTTGTAATATTATTACTAAGCTTCCATTTGTGGTTTGAATGTATAATTATTATCAAATTAGACTACTAAAATAATAGAACCAAGCGGAAATATGTCCTTTCTTAGATTGAAATGTTCATCCAACCATCTAGCCCTGTGTGTGTGCCTTGCATACTCATAAATAATTTCCTCCCTCAATTTGATCATAAATTATGAAATAAGTATATATTTTATAAAAAGCTCACACCTTTTAGATTATTTTCTATATTTTATTTGATAAGGCACAAATTTATATTTGTTGAAACCAAATAATTCCTATCCAATTGCACTTGTACTCTCCTCGTGGATATAATTTTTTAATTTTAACGATCCACAATAAATGTTATAAATTCTATCCAAACAGGCTTTGTTATAAAATAACTTTCCATCTAGTCTTTCATAGAAAATGGTTGGAATAAATTCCCTTGTTGATTTTGGTAGAACTTTTATGCCACACTCTTGCAAAAAAATTTCAGTAATCAAAAAACATCATAGTGCATTGAAAATTCAGCATGTTGCCTACATTAAAAAGTGGTGCATGTGTGATTTATTTTTACATAAAATGGTTTGGCCATTTCAAAATATCTTTTACTAATAGAAATTTATGAATATCTTTCCAAAACCTTAGAGTATAATTGTGTTTAGATCATATCTAAGAAATGTTTTAGATGCAGTTCATAGTTATGATAACGAACATTTCTTTTCACTACATATCTTGTATTGGGTGAAACTCTTGTATTATCTTTATAAAATTATGCACATAAATCTTTGAGAGCATTGGTTATAACCTTGTCTTTTCTTAAAATTCGACTAGAGAATGTTCAGAGCTCAGTGGTATTGGCTCACTAAGTATTTGGCATCTTCCAATTACTTTCATTAAAGTTTTTTTAATTATGTCTAATTCTTGGATAGTTATTGAAATCAATCTTTTTTCTCTATTTGATCACTTACTGTACAAGTTTTAATTATATGTCACGTAGCATTACAATCTTTATTGCATGATTTTGGGCCTATAATATGATATGTGTCATGTATATTTTCAATGATTTTACTGTTCTCATAATCCATGTTAAATGTTCTTAGTCTTAGGGTGTACATTTTAGGTCTCACCTTAATCAATTTCATCAAAGAAACAAACACTTGACATTTTTTACTATCAAAATGTAATTTACCAAGGAAATTATCCCAAATTTTTTTTAGCTAGTCTTCTTGAAATGTGATCATAAATTTTGTTATGCGTTCATTGAAAAATGTTTTCATCGACTTCAATTAAGTATTTTCCTTTTCTATGCACAATCGTTAGAGGTGTTGTTAGTGGTAGAATTTGTTGAGAGGGTGTTTCAAAATTGTTATGTTCACTACTAGTTTCTTCATTATTAGTTTCATTATTTAGTTGTGGGATGGAATTTTATTCATTGTTACTTTCATCATTATGTGTTTCCATGAAATTGTCTTCATTGATATGGGTAAATCATCATGCATAGATTCATCATTAACAAAATTGAAAAATTTATACTTTAAATGTGGACTTGCAACATAAGTTGAACTTCTAGGTAAATATTCATCATCGTTATTTAATTCACTATTATCAATTTTATCATTATCTATGAAATTTGTCTCATTAGGGATAGTGATTGAACCTTGTCTCAAGTGAAATGCTTGCATCCATACCTTTTTTATTTAAACGCTTCTAATTACTCTGGTGTTTTTTGTTTCAACTTCTTCCTCTTCTTTGAATGGGATTGATCACCCAGGACCAGATAAAGAATAATGTAAAATTATTTTTGATGGTGGGGACCCAAAGAATAATTTGATTCATTTTGATGGTGGAAAACCCAAAGAATAATTTGGTTCCTCTTGTCTTCATTGTGGAAAACATAGAATGATGCAAAGAATGTATGTGGGGTTAGATTTCTCAAAACACCCTAAAAATAAATGTTGGACAATGACTTTTTATCTATTAAGACAATAATGTATATGTGTTATAATATAATGCATATTCATTATTTTAACCATGTCTATTTACAATAATGCACATGTACTATGATAACACATATCCATTATTTATAATATGCATATGTGAACATTTATCATATTGTTATGATATATGATTATACTACGTGATGCAAACCTATGTTATATTATTATTCTATGGTTGATTTACCTATATATTTTCATCCTATACAATTGATTGAGCCATAATTTAGGTTCATAGGGATCAATTTGGCCCAAATCACATGTTTAATTTCACCAATTGACTATTTAGACTAACTCATGACTAATTTAGGACCAAATCACATCTCTAATTACACTAAAAGACTAAATGGATCAATTTATGACTAATTTAACTCCAAATCACCTCCTACTCTTATCTAGTTACATCGAAGGGGCTCGAATTGGCCCTAATTTATTTCTTGATTGAATTGGTGGACTTTCTACTTTATTTTTTTATGATATTATGGTCAATTGACCCCCAAATTACTTCCATATAGTCAAATTAGTTTCACATCATTCAATTTCATAAAACTTGCATCAATCATTGTAACAATGGCCTAATTGGGTAAATATGTTGGGAAAAAAGAGGTAATTGAGCCTATATAACCACATCATAGACTTGGAGTTAGGTTCAATGGGTTTATATTAGCCTCAATTTTCTTCATGTTTCCATTATAATATAATTAGGGTTGATTAAGCCATATATTACATCTTAAACAATCAATTAACCCATAAATTAGGTTCACAGGGCTCAATTTTGCCTAAATCACATCGATACTTACACCAATTAACTAATTGGATCAATTCATGATAGAATCAAACCTAATTTAGCCCCAAATCATGTCCTACTCTTGTAGTTAGGTTGAAGGAGCTCAAATTCATCCCATTTTCCTTTGTTATTAAATTGGCGGACTATTTTATTTATTTTGTTATGATATTGGGGTCTACTGACCCCCAAATTACATTGAATGTATAGGTAAAATTGGGTTCATGGGGTTCATTTTCATATAACTTGCACCACTAATTCTAACAATCAATTAATTGACTCAATATATTAAGAAATATGGGCTAATTTAACCCCAAATCACATCCTAGACTCCTAGTTATTTTTAAATGGGTTCAAATTGGACCCAATTACCTTCATGTTTGCATTTGTGAAAAATTAGGATTTAGGGTTGTAACAATCGATAATAGGGTCAAATGAAAACCAATATGTTATCTCTGAATCAATGTCTTATATCATAACAAATATAACACTTTATTCTTAAAAAAATGATTAATAAAGGAAATTGTTGCCCAAATACCATTCCCATGACCATTTTTGAAGTGAGACAATCAGACAAATTCATCCCTCAGAATTACTAGAGTAGTTTTCCATTCACTAATTCTTATTATCCCTTGCATGCATATAAAACATTTACAATTACAATGTTTCATTCCAAAACATGTCTAAACATGAATTAGATAAAATCCTATGGTTTCACCTAGATATTATGATTAATTGGCCACTAATTATTTCGTTACATTATCATATATCCTTCCAATTACAACTGGGTTATAAGTGAGTACATGATATGCATGGGACTATTCCTCACCATACCCAAGCACTATTATTTGTTGGTATTTTATATTCCCTTCACCTTCTAAAACATGGTTTTGATTAAATAGTCTCCCACCTCCCATATACATCATATTTATTATTCTTGGTCATTTATCACATGTGATCCCATTCCTCACCATATCCCAAGCACTATTAGTCATTAATCGTTCATGTACCCTTCACCTTGACAAGTAGGTTTTTGACTTTAGTCCCATACCTTCCCATTTAAAACCACTCTATTCATCTCTGTAATTAATCACATGGATATACTCATCACCATACCCCAATTATTATTAGTCCTTGGTTGTCCATTTGTCCTTCACCTTCCCAAATGAGGCTTTGAGTTTAATCTCCCCCCTCCAATATACATCTTCTTTATTCCTTTATCAATTTTTACTTGCCCATGCCTATCCTACTCACATTCACAAAACCTTAGTCCAATTAAGAAGGAGAACCTTAAGACCAGATTTATTATGAATGTAGACACTTAATTTGTTAAAATGGCTTTATTTATTAGTTGTTAAATTGCATTATTCAAGGGTACTAGTATGTTTGTTGATCAACGATTCATATTAGGATCTTATTACAACATTTTTCTCTTTGTTATGGTTGTCTCATGTAATTTTACCCATAATTATGTTTATTTTCTCCCTCTTTCCCTCATGTTTCCTTGGATTTATAATATTTTCTCAAAAAATGTACATTGTGTGGTTTTGGCCCCAAAAGTGTATCATGTATTATTCTAGGGGTGGGCCTTTTGACCCTTATTTTGGGCCTCTCATGTCATGTGACCTTGGTTTTTTGGATTTATCGCTTGTTGTGTGTTGGCTTGCATGCTAATAAAGTCCTAATTTGAATTTAATAAGTCTATAAATATAATAAATGTATTAACATATAGGAAATTGAAGATATATTCAATGAATGTGTGAAATCAATCAATTCAAGTATTTAGAGTAGTGATTCAAGAGTTTAAGGAAATGTGAAACATTTATTAGCTAAACAAGTATTAATTATAACAATAAAAGTCATCTAAATTATAGTATCATCATTGGATTGCCTTGAAGACATTATTTAAACTTGGTTCATTGCTTGAAATATTGTAACATGCACAAAGGAACTTGGTAAGTAGTCGGTGCTTAAAAACACAAGCCCCAAAATGACCATTTTTCTTATCCATTGATGTTATGACAACATAGTGTGTATGTATTATGTAATACTTATGTGTTACATAACAAGTACATGTTTTCTTCAATTTAAATTCAAAAATGAATACTTTTAGCTTAGAAATGTCTTAGATTCTCAATCCAAAGACTTGGAACTGTCAACACATAACTAAATCAGAGATTTTTGATATAAAACAACAAAATTTAACTTCCATCACCAAATACACTAAGAAATCCAATGAAAAAATAATAAAATTATTACCATGATGACAAGCACACTCTCCTCTTTCCAAATATATGATGTTAATAATTTTTGGACTATTTTAAAGTTTCAATATATGTCGATTTCTAACTATAAATTTTTTAGGCCACTACATTCCACAAATATGCATGCTTATATATGTTTACATATCTTTTTTTCATTGATCCAAATGTTAAAAAAAAATATGGTTACAATCTAGGCCTAATTATACATGCATTAAAAAAATAGTTTTTTTGGGTAGATAGGGGGGCTGCATAATAGGCTATCCATTTTTTAATCTTTTTTCAGGATCTATTTACTTGTAAAATTAATTTTAAAAAATTATTCATCAAAAAATTATAAAAAAAATATAGGTTTCAAGGTAGATAATATTATCTAAAGTTTCACAAAGTAGATATAAAAAATATTAAATGATACTCAAAAAATGAGGGGCCGCATGACTATCTATATATTTTGTTTTCCTTAAAAAATAAAAGTTATTTTTAAAATTTTAGATGTTTAACCTAGTTAAACTTAATCGGTTTATTTTTTTTAAAGTGTTTTGGAAATTAAAATAAAAATTTTGCAATTCATGTTCTTACACCATCCTCAAATTTTGAGTGTAGCCATCTCAAATTATCTACAGAAGTTTAAATTTATCAATTTTTAGGAAAAGAATGTCCACGAGTAGGCCCCTTTTTGTCATCCAACTTTGTGAACTTAACCAAATTTATCACACCTTTTCAAGAGCATAGTGAAAAAATAATTATTTCACCTATACATAATATTTATATATAATTAGGTTAGAGGAGAGTGATAAACCATCCTAGACATCAAACTTCACATCAAAAAATTATTCAAAGTTAGAATATATCTACATCTTCTATAGTGCATCCTAAGGAATTACCTTTGATGGTTCAACATTATTTAAAGTGAACATATGTCATACCTTGTCCTCCTATACAACTAACTCCATCGATCCCTACACCTTCTTGATTTACACATCTTTCAAAAGATACTATGATAAGTGATCAAGGTAGTTATCTTATAGAACCTGATGCCTTTTTAGATTTAGAGTCATCCACATGTAACACTTTTCATTCGCATAAATTCACCCTCCAAATCTATGATACAATCATGCATGGTCCTCCCCCTTATGGGATCATAGGGTAGTTAATTTTAAATATTTCAAAAAATGCAAAACAATTACATATGTCAAAACTAAAAAAAATGTTTTAAAATGTCAAAAATACAAAGATATTTAAAATATTATCAAAAACCAAAAATTAGGACTTGAGCATGACATGAGTTCCTAATTTACTTCTTTACATATGTTATTTATCACATGTTTATTAGATAGCATATTATTTTTTATATACATACATTTCATAAGGTATATGAGTGTGAAGCATGACATACATATTCTACATGGATTATTAGATATTGGATTCCCTTTTACTTAGTGGCCATGCCTATGCTGGGAGCATCTTATTCTATATGTTAATTTATAATAGGTTATATATATATATGACCTATATACCATATTGAACTACATACCCTACAAGTGTCTTGTTAATTACTCATATCTTACACTATGTTACATGAATATTCTACTTTTATATGATGTGACATTGATACTTATGGATGGTTTAGACTATTTTTTTCTTGTTATATACTCTTTTGATGTTGTTCACTTTCTTACATGATAGGCTAGACATTGTTTGATTATTATGTGTGGCTTTTGGCCCTACATGTGCAATATTTGATTGGTATATGTGACATTTATATATGTATATTTTCTTGTGTCTTTTGGCCCTATGTGTGATGTTTGATAATATGTGTGACATTTAAACATGTTCCTTGTACATAGCCCTTAGACTTATGTGTTACATTGTGTGTTGTGATTTTTGTGTTTTTTTGAACTTGATCAATGGTGTCATGATCCATATCATACAATTTTATTGTGTAGTCATATTTAGAGATAGTTACTTTACTACATGCCTCATTGTGTGTGTGTGTGTGTGTACACATGACATTTGTATGATTAGAATTCAATATGGTACATACATGCTTAAATGAAAAAATAAATTAGTATGATAACATACTCTCCACATTATGATATAATTTTATATGATTATATCTTTATCACATGATATAATTAACTCTTTTTTTTACATGAGTGACTTGTAGACTAAATCCCTCATCTCAAAAGTGGGACATTATATTGGACTTGTCTTAGAGAATTAAGCCATTATGAGTAAAAAAATCATAAATGTGAAAAAATTTAATTTTTAAATATTTAAAGTAAAGATTCAAAGTAAACCAAAAATATATATTTATCATAAAATACATGTTTCAAAGATTTTAAGTAATTTAGAAATTAGACACATGATAAATATTGGCACATTGATACAAATATTGGGGCATATGACATGCATATGTACTCACTTTATAAATACTTGAGTAGATATTCATACACACTTGGATGTATATGAATGGACATATAAAAATAGTTACAAATCAAAAATTACAAGTTTCACATATAGTTATAATTCAACATATAGATACCTGGAATTATATATCATTTGGCTTAGATTCATGGGGCATGATGTTGGTTCATGCTCACACATATATATATATTTCAAAGTTAAAATAATGTGATATTAATTCAGGTGCATATACACTAAAATTAAACTTATAAATTCAAATATAAATGGTTTTTATTTCAATTCAAATCTATTGGAAATGTATTCATGATGGGTGCATGAATATTTTTAATTCTCTTTCGATCATGCAAATAAAATCTAGATCCATCTACAATAGTGTTATTTATTCTATTACGGGTAATGTATGTTCATTTCTAGTGACACTAAATGACTTGGAATTAATTATATCAAACCCATTATGTGGTTCCACCTTTCTGTTATGGATGACATATGTTCAAGTTTAGTGACACACAATGGATTTTGGCACCACTTTCATGGTTCCACCTTCTTTAGATTAGTCTATTGAGGACCTTTCCCCATTTATGACAGATGGAGCATGCATCTTTCCAATTCAAGGGATTGATTATTTTTTCAAATTTGGGACTTGATCAAACTTAAATTCACCAATGGATCAACATGAGGAACCATCTCTCCCAAATACTTAAACAAGGGGGGATATTTATCTAATGTTTCATCATATTTTTACAAGTTAAAAAGTAGTATTTTTTCATCTATCATAGATGAACCCATTCCTTTCTCTTTTTTAATTTTTTAAATTTTAAAAGTTTAGATTTTTCAAATTTCAAATGTATACATTGATTACTTCATGTGTTGTTGTAGGTTTTTTTGAGATTGAGTGCCCTGCACAATTGGAGTTTTCTATCAAAGATAAAGTGTGTTGTACACACTTAGATTTTTCTTTCTCCTTTACTTTAGTAATTTTATTACTAGAATAAAGAGGGGGAGAGTAAATTTAGACACCTAAATTAGTCACAAGTATTTGACAATGTTAATTTTGGATACATCTTAAACTACTTGAATTACATCCAAATACATGGCTCTTATTATCATTCCTCTTAACCAGTTATCTATATGTAGGTTTAAGTGTCATAATATTAGTATAATCTTAAGAGTGATATGAGATGGCTTCAGCATTGAATTGAAAAAAATTGTGTATTATTGAGAGTAAACAAAGAGTTAATCTCGCATATAGATAACTGGCTAAGAGAAATGTTGATTACGAGTCATATATCTATACGTAAGTCAAGTGGTTTAATATGCATCATGAATTAACATTCTCAAGTAGCTATTGCCAAATTTATATGTCTACAAATAGGTGAATCTAGTATCTTGGTTTGCTTTGAAACTTAGTAGTTGAATTTGTTAGAGCATTTGACATGTACTTAATTTTTTTCAAAGTTATGAGTTTGACTTCTCATTATTTGACTGTATGGCATATAATTATCTTGATCACTGCTTACAATTTTTTTCCCTTGCCCTTTTATTGTCTATCATGATCTAAAAATTTGTGATACTTTTATTTCAATAATTCAAATGCACAAATTTGGTGTCGTGGTACTTGTTCATTCTTGTATATTTGGTATTTATAGATACTTTGGCTTCAATTTGAGCTTACATAATTATATATTATTACTCCAACATACTACATGAGAACACATTAATTATTACCCATTTGGGGCATGAAGATTATTATATCCACATTAAATTTGATATTGAACTACATTGTTTCTATATTCAGTGGGGGTATATTTTTTGCTTTCACTTTCTCCACATTCTCATGCTATCATATCTAGTGCACATTATGCCTTAATAGATATTGTAGATTATTTAAATCCCTCCCATTCTTCTATTTTAGAAGCCTTTCTATTTTCAATTTCAAATATGTAAAAAATACGAAATATATGTGTGTGTGTGTGTGTGTGTGTGTGTGTGTGCGCGTGTGTGTGTGTGTGTGTGTATGAAAAAACATTAAAATGTTTCCAAAATATTCAAATAACTGAAAAATAGAAAAAATATAAAATACAAAAAACATTCAAAAAAAATTTAAAATAATGAAAAAGAAGACCCATCCATAATAAGTGTTGTTAGTCTACTTTCGTACATATGTTATTTTTCACATATTTTGGTAGATAGCATATTATTTTTCATATAAAATGCATTTCATAAGGTATATGAGTGTGATACATGACATACATATTATAAATGGATTCTTAGATATTGGATTCCCTTCTACCCAGTGGTCATGCCTTTGTTGGGGGCATCTTATTTTACATGTTACATTATCATAGGTTATATCTATCTATGACCTCTCTACCATGATGATCTACATATATTAAAAGTGTCTTGCTAATTACTCATATATTACATTGTGATACATAGATGTGTTAATTTTATATAATGTGACATAGATACATATAAATGGTGTAGACTAGTTTTCAATTATTTATGCTCCTTCAATATTGTCTAATTTATTGCATGATAGGCTAGAAATTTATTGCTTATTATTTGTGGCCCTTCACCATATGTGAAAAATATTTTTTTGGTATGTGTAACATTTGAACGTGTCTATTTTATAATGGCCTTTATCCCTATGTGTGCTTGATATGTGCAACATTTTAACATGTTCATTGCATGTAGCCTTTGGCCCTAAGTGTGTGATGTTTACTAGTATGTGTGATATTTAAACATGTCTCTTATATATGGCTCTTGGCATTATGTGTGATATTGTTTGACATTATGTGTTGTGCTATTGTGCTTTTTGTGTTTGTTAAGATTGACTAGTGGTTCCATGATCCATATAATGCACTTTTATTATATAGTCTTATTTAAATATGTTAGTTAATTACATGTCTCATTATTATGTGTGTGTGTGTATGTATATGTATATATGTGTGTGTATATATATTTATGTGTGTATGCAGACATGCATACACATGTACACATATGTGCACATGACACTTATATGCCTCACATTCAATGTGTTACATACATGCTTCAATGACAGATTAAATTACTATGATAATATGCTCTCTACATGTTGACATACATGATTATGTATTTATCACATGATATAGTTTACTTTTATTTTAATATTAGTGACTTGTAGGTTGCATCCCTTATCTCAAACTAGGAGAATTACAATGGGATTTTCTTAGACATTAAAGCCTCTAAGAGTTGTAAAATCAAATTTTATGAGAAAATGCAAGGTTAAAATATTAAAAGTAATTTATAAATCATATACATGATATATGTTGGCACATTTATACAAATTATGGGGGCATATGACATGCATATGAACTCCCTTTACAAAGACTCAAGTAAAACTTCATACACAATTGAATGCATATTGGCATATCAAAAATATTTACATGAATAAAATTTATAGATTTCACATGTAGTTATAATTGAGCATATAGATGCATGGAATTCTATATCATTTTTACAAAGATTCAGGGGGCATGATATTGATTTGTGTGCACACACACAGATATATATGTATGTATGTATATCAAAGTTCAAAATTTATTATACTAGTTCATGATCAATATGAACTAAAATATAGTTTACATATTAAAATACAAATATTTTTTAATTTAAATTCAAATATATTGGCATTGAATTCATGATGGGAGCATAAATATTCTCCATTTTATTTGGATCATGCAATTTATAATCTAAATTTGTCAGTAGTAGTGTGATTCATTTTGTTATGGATAATGTACATTTGAGTCTAGTGACACTCAAAGGCCTTGTTATTACTTATATTGAACCCCTTGTGTGGTTACACCTTTTATTATGGGTGATGTGTGTTTGAGTCTAGTGACAGTCAATAACCTGGACATCACATTTGGATAACTCATCATTGTTCTACCTTCTTTTAGATTATTACATTGAGTACTTCCCCCCATTCATTAGAATTAGAGTATTCATATTTCCAACTTAAGGGCTAGATTATTTATTCAAAATTGGGACTCAATCATTTTCAATGCACCAATGGCTAACATGAGGAACCATCTCTCCAAGTGATTCAACAGTGGGGCACATTACTCTAATGTTTCAGCATATTTTATAGGTTATAGATCAATATGATTTCATCTCTATACAAGGGTAATCCTTCTTGATTTCTTTTCAAATTTTAAATTTCAACGTTTGGATTTGTCAAATATAAAATATGAATAATGACTACTTCATGTGTTTTTATAGGGTTTGTAAAATGATTTCCCTACACAATTAGAGTTTCCTATCAAAATACAAAGTGTGTTGTATAAACTCAAGTTTTTTCTTTATTATTTACTCTATAAATTTAATTAGTATAATAAATGAGGGTAAATGTAGACACCTAAATCTAGTCATAGGTACTTGTTAATGTTAATTTTTGATATATCTAAAA
Source organism: Torreya grandis (assembly GCA_037957365.1). Classification (NCBI taxonomy): domain Eukaryota; kingdom Viridiplantae; phylum Streptophyta; class Pinopsida; order Cupressales; family Taxaceae; genus Torreya; species Torreya grandis. The sequence goes on along the minus strand of JARHVA010000231.1, from coordinate 4,776,115 downwards.
TCACTTGACTTACACGCAAATGCATGACTCTTATTCACCATTCCTCTAATCCATTTATCTATATGCAAGTTTGACCCCCTATTCATCATCACTAATACACAATAATTTGTAATTCAAATCTCAAACCATCTCATATCACTTTCAGAATGCTATTAGTTTTAGGATAGTTGTTCATGGTCTTTTGGGACAAGACCATGTTAAGAAAATAGGTCCTCTACTATGGACCTGTCCACCTACTATAGCCTCATTCTTATGCCAGTTAATGACTAGTTATTGAATTTATAAATATTCATTTCGGTCTTCTTACATATTTCAAAATATCAGCTAAATTAAATTGTTCAAAATTTTCATTATATAAGCAAATCAAAATCTCATTTCAAATGGACTTGATATCTAGTTAGAGTTTATCTTTTACACTTATACACATTGAGAAAAGTTTGCCTATTCTTACTAGACTCAATATCAACCACTAGGATCAGTGTCAAATCAAGAATAAATCACCTCAAATCATGTCAAGAGTTATCATTGTCAAGTATCAAATCTAAATTTATAGTCACATGCATATAGTCAAGCAACATAATTGCACAATCACTCTTAGGTGGGTGTTTAACTCTTTTTGGAAATAATGATTAATATGAAAGAGAGTATCCTAATAAACTAAGAAGTAAGCTACTCTAAAATTATATCAATTAAATGAATTTATATTCTACTCATATTATGATGAGATATACATAATCTAATTATATGCCTAATATATAAAGTACAACATTCAATATTCTAATAATAGAAACATGAAGGAGAATTATACTTAGCTTATAAAATGATGCACAAAAATATATAAGGAATACAAGTGTAAGAATGGAATCTCTGAATATATGGATCTCATTATCAGATTCTAAATATTTGATTTATATTAGCCTAGACACTTGTGTCACCCTATGGAAACTAACATTGATGTTATTGTCTTGATTTCAATGCTTTTTTATAGATCAAAGTATAAAATATTTTCTATAAATTCCACTTGTGCTTTATAGATGTTAATGCCACCTTGTAGATTGTCTATCTAGATAGTGTGCAGGTTATTTCTATCAATCTTTTCATGAAAACCCTATATCCTCCAATTAGGACATTTCACCTTGAAAAATGGGGTTTAATGGGCTCAAGTAAATACTAGCTAACCTCAAAGAACCATATATCAATGAACACTATATACATAGCCATATACTCTAAATATGGCCTCAGGCCAATGTAGTTCTACCCTTTATATGGGCTTGTGTGTGAACAATTATGTAATATACTATATGTGAATGTATGTAGTGATCTAAATTGTAACTTGGAAAATACTACTTCTGAGTTTTTCTTTGAATGCTTCAAACATATAATGTGATTTATCCTATGACTAATTTATAAATAGGAAAGAATATGAAATAATAGCTTAGTTGTGTGATTGATTTTTAGTAGTGTAGTATAACCTTGTGAGGTGCTTACTATATGATTATTGAGTGGGATTTAACTTGTATTTATACCACCTCTTTTGAAATGTTTCTCATGGAAGGGTTGATGAAACAAAATAGTTTGACATGTACATATCAAAATATTTTCAAATTTGAGTGCCTATAAGGTATAGACACATGCATTAGAAAAAGGAAACTAGTATCAATTCTAGTGCCCAAGTTTGAATGTAAGTGTCCATGAAGATAAAAGGTTGTTGAAGTTATGTAATTGATAGTGAAGGATATATATCATGTTTAAGTGTATTTTGGGATACAATTTTTTGAGTAATTTGAATGTCAATTTTAGATTATAAAATAAGAATTTAGGCATGATGAGATGGTGAACATGAGCCTTTTGGATGCAACACGGGTCAAGAACTGAAAGGTATAGATATGACTGTTATTTTCCAAGTGTACAAGACTAGTTTAACATATAAATCTAAATTTGACTATCTGCAGTGGGAGAACTATGTGTGGCTTGATTTTTTCATCAGATTACCAAGATAACTAGGTAGTGATCAATCATCAAATGGAATGATTAGGATTAGCTCATCCCATTACACTTTCCTTCTCTTTATGTAGGTTTATATCTCTCAAAAGTACCCCTAGGGTTTCTAAGGAAGAGAGAAGGAAAATAAAAGTTTTTGTGTAATAATATCATAATCATAATATCTCAGCTCACTCAATAGACACATTTTCAAAAGATGACATAGTCATATATTTATCAAAATCAATGTGTACAAGTTTGTAGTCAACTTGCATGACCAACTTGCACTATTTTCAAAGAATTAAAAACATGTCTAGACATAATAAAAACCTCAATTCTTAATCTTGAGTTGTCACAATCCTATTTTATCATGATTTCCACTATCAGACATTAGTTATAGTCAATTAGAGATCAAAAAATATTAGTATATTATATTTTTTTATACTTACTAGTTTTAGCACATGCCACTTGTCAATTTTAATTTTAATTAGATATGTTTTATATTGAAATTTATGCTTAAATGTCATATTTACAATTTAAATAGATTTATCAAGTTTTATACCTATTAAAAAAATCACTTGTTAAATATTAAATATGGTAAAATAACTTGAAGAAAGTGTGATCAAGAGTTAGTTGTGTATGCAAAACTCGTGTATGTTAAGGGTTGGTCAAAATTGATATTTTAAAGTGTTAAATACCATGTTTATTTTTTTATAGTTACTTATTAAGTATCAATTTATCTTACTTTTCTAGGTGTGTTCCATCTTTCTCTCTTAAATTTATTAGCTATCACTCGTGTTTATTCTAAACCCTAGGTTAATTTATTTTGACTATTTTTCAAATCATAGGGCATGTGTGTGATGTGTGTTCAATTTTTGATCACCTCTTATACCACCAAAATTGATTAATCATGGCCCTATTGATTTTATTGAATTTTTTTTGGCTAATTCTAGATCTTGGTTGAAAAACAAAATTGAGCCAATACTAGTGTTTCTCTAAAATTTGTATTTTTCATTGTAAATGATAATTATGTGTATTTGAATAATAGTGGCGTGAATGTATCTCAAATTGATAATTCATATGATGTAGATCAGATCAATGATATTACTTAAATTAATAAGATAGGGATAAAACTCTCACAACTTCTATGAAACATATCATGGAAAACCCTAATGATGTAGTTGGATTGATAAAATGATTTAAATAAATTGAAATTTAAATAATATACCGAGAGATATAGTAGGTTTAAGACTCAATAAAATCCAATATAATGTAGATTATGGATATACAAGTGCTCATAATGTGGATCAAACACATGCATCATATAATCGATCAAAAAATATACATAGGACCATGTAGTCATTTCTCATATTTATTATATAAGAGATCACTCTATTATTTCCTTCAATAACTAGCCATTTAAGTTTTGTCTATTATTACAAATATGGACTTGATCTAACTATAAACAAAATTAGAACCTTAGTATTAAAAAATAAATTTATGTAGGCTAGAAAGTATTTTATGACTTTAAAAACTTATTTAGATTTGTTTAGTTTTGAAATTGAGATAAAATGAAATCATTAGTGTATAACCTACTCACATTAGTCTTCCTATGTGTTTGTCAAGTGTTTCAGATATATATATATATATATATATATATATATATATATATATATATATATATATATATATATAGTTTATGAAACACTTGACAAAATATAAATAATTTAGAGTTGTTTAGTTTTGAAATTGAGATAAAATGAAATCATTAGTATATAGCCTACTTACATTAGTCTTCCTATGTGTTTGTCAAGTTTTCATAAATAAGTACACACACACACACACACACACACACACACACACACACACACATGCATGTGTGTGTGTGTGTGTGTACGTATATGTATATATACATAAATGCAGTTGTTACATCATAACTCAACCTATACAAGATAAAAATAATTGGAAATAAGGAGCATTGAACTCTATACATGTATATGTATATATATAGAACTGAACTTGAGTAATTTCTAGTATGATTTATAATCATTATTTTCAAAATTAAGAACGATGCACATTTCTATATTTTACTTTGATATGCTTCCCATTGAAAGTGAAGCCCTTAAAATCTATATGTTTACAAATAAAAACATTCTCAACTTAGAGATCTAATGTTATGATTGTTCATCTGATAAATAGAATTGAACTTATATAAAAACCTATGTTCAGAGTTTTCAATAACTCTACACAATTTTTCCTAGAAGATCTCCTCTTTACTTAACTATATTTGAACAATATCTTTTTAGTTGTCTAAAATAAGATAGATTAGGAAAATATCTTAAATTAATCAATAATTTCACTAAAACTACCTACACAAAATAATCAATCTAAACAATAAAATCATGATATTGTAAAGATATAATAAACTAATAAAATAAAATAAAATGTTTAAAAATAACAATAAAAAACAATAAAATCTTAAGGTCATATCTGACCAAATGTGGTCACTATCATTAGGCATTATTATAACACCTAGTTTGTTTTGTCAATTAGTACTAAAAATTTAAAAGATAGTTATGTCAAACCCATGATGGTACTAACCTATGAGGGTCAATATTTAAATTATTATAAAACAAATAAAAACCACCTAAAAATACTCAAATAAAAAATTGAAATTTTTAATCCAAAAAATTTGATCAAAAATGTGAAATTTTTCTACATACCTAGTCCTCAGGATACTGACTAGTAAGGCAATCTACAAATGTTCAAAATGGTGGGATATTTCATCTTTATGGATCAACTTCATAATATCTCAGAGATCAAAATAACTATCAAAAATTGCAAATGAACTACAAAATTATAAAAACTCAACATACATATATGGGTTGAATTTTTAACCATGCACATACAAGTTTAGTTTCCAAATTAATCCCTATGAACCTTTTATGTGTGATATCTTAGGCACTATCTATTTAAATTACTCCCCATTAGATGTGTTAGAACACATGAAATACACTATTATGTATGGTAAAATTTCCAAGACTATTAATGAAAATATAAAATATGCAAAAAATTTATGAATGTTTTCTTTCTACAAAAATATTGCCTTAATTTTTTAAAATAGGGGCAACTCTTGAATCTAAATAAACACCATTGCCATTGGAAATTATTTTTTACTATCCATGGAGAAATTTATTGAAATATAAGATCTCTCTATTCCTTATTTGAGATCAAGTCTTAAAAATTCAAAATATAAGGATACAAATCCATAAATTGGATATTTCAAATAACTAATTCAATCCAACTGATAAAATTCTACAAATCATTGAGCTTATATAATTACATATATTTTTGGATATAATCGATTTGGAAACTACATTCTTCACATCTCAAGGGGATCATACATTGAGATTATTATAAAATTTTAAAGTGTCAAAGTTTGACACACTACACATGATTCAAATTATCAGAGTTTGACATATATCACATGATTCAGATTATCGGATTTTCTCACATTACACATGATTCAGATCATCAAAGTTGGAACATTACATATGATTCATAATGATTTATATTATCAAATTTTGGCACATTATACATGATATAGACTATCATAGATTGGCATATTACACATGATTTAGATTAGCAGAATTTGGTACATTACACATGATTCAAATTATCAAAGCCTAGAACATTACACATTATTCACAATTGATCAAACACTAAATTTTTAAATTACATAAAATATATTAGCACACCAATACATATCATTATGGAATATGCCATGCATATGCACTCACTTTACAAGCACTTGAGTACAAATACATACACACTTTTATTCATATGCATGGCCATATGCACACAAGTTTACAAGAATAAGAATTATATGTGTCTACATATACATAAATTTGAGATACATGTTCTCATATTTATCTTACATATACATAGAATTATATATCATCTGGTAAATATTTAGGGAGATTGATATTGATTCATGTAAATACATACACTTTCAGATTCACGAGGCATGATATTGATTCATGCACATTTACACACTTTCAAATTTATGGGGCATGAGTTCATGCACATACACAACAATTAATCTTATAATTGAATTTCAAATGGTTATTATTACACTTCACACTTATAATATCTATGGTCATGATGGGGGCATGGACATTGTTCATTCTCTTTCAATCATGCATTAATCATATAATGATAAAAATTGATCATAACTATGTGATCAAATACGTGGTCATGATGGGGCATGGACACTATCAGTACCTTTCAAAAATACATGGAGATAATATAAGTGAAACTATATAAATTAAATATATTAACCATCTATAATGTTTGACTCATTTTTAGTGATGTGTTAAGGTTCGTCAACACTTAACACATCATTCCTTAAATTAGATAGGGTTTTTCAATGCTCATCTTGGAACTATTATTTAAATAACCACTTGGAAACTTGTCCATTTCCTTGGCCAAGAAGTGACAAAGACTACAAGTTCCTTCATCTTCTTCATAGTGACTTGTGTTGACCAATTTTGACTTTTAGGTCAAAATAGGTCACCCATAGTAAAAAACTTCATTTTTAGGCATATAATGGGGTATAATATATTTTCATAAGGTGTTTTATAGGCCATTTTATGTCAATTAATGTTTTACTAGCTTTGGTCATTTATTTTCTAGGTCCATTTATCATTTTAAGTCATTTTAAGGGTCAAAAATGGTGTATTTAAAGTTTTCTACAAGTTTGTTAGGAAATATGCAAGTGTAAATAGGTGTTTTAATGCCCCATGTGTCCAAAAAGGTCTTAAGTAACTAAAAAAATTGAAAATTTGTAGGTTAATTAGAAGAAAGTCATTTTTCTTAAAGAAAAGGAAGAAAATGACACATGTATGGATCCTTGGGAAGTGTGCCACATGTGAGGAGGCCATGGAACATAAATAAATATCCCTAAATCTCATATTAATGCTTTTATTTATCTATAAATTCCAATTTTAATCCAAAACCATTCTATCTCTTTTTCATCATTCTTGGCATAAAGAAGTGACTTGTAGGTTTCCACTTGGTACAGACAACAAAAAGGGTTTCAAAAAAAATGATTTTTGTAAATTATTCCTTACTTAGAGACATTAAAATACATATAATAATTTTTATAAATGGTTAACTATTCTTTATGAACCATTGCTAGCAATTTGATTGTACAGATTTGACAACCGTTTGGTGAACCTTAAAGGTTTTACTCCATTTCTACCAAATCCGTACAAACCAATTGGTGATGTGAGCTCTGTAGGATGTAAAATTACTTATCATATGTTATAAACTATTTTTTTTAAGTTTCATAGTGTTTATACATGTGCTTTAGTGCATATTGCAAGGAGGTACCACTAGGTGTAGTTCCAGCTGAGATGTCTCTTACTTGCTAGGTTTTTTTTCCCCTGTAGAAGCTCCATACAACTAGGAAAAAGTTTTTCATAAGTATATAAGTCACTTTACTACCTCCTCTCATTTTTTATCTCACCTTGGTATTCTTTGAGTAGTTTTTACAAGCTCTTATTGCTCCATTTGCCAACTTCATGCCTAGTTTCAGTTGAATTCCATACATAAGTTTTTTTCCCTATGTATGAAGTGGTAGTGGAGGTGTTTTGGCTCTTTAAAGATATATATGTTTAATGAAATTTCCTTTTCATGATAAATATGGTATAAACTTGACCGTGTGTTCATGTTCCAAGCCATCTTAGTCATGAAATACCCTCGGCTATTGAATTCCAGGTGCATACAAGTGATCTTTAGGTTATGATAGAGGTTTTTAAGATGGTTTTGAGCTCCAAATGATGGAAATAACTTATTTGAGGAGTGGAAAATGACATTTTGGTGGTTTTGAGTTAGTTCACCATCATGTTCACCCCAAACCAATACTCTGCTCACATTTTCAGTCCAAAACATGCATTTATAGCCTTGATGACATCATGCTGGTGTAAGGGAAGAAGGATATGATGTCACCTTTTTCTTGTTTTTACTTGGAATGAATTTGAATTCCATTCAATTCATATGAATCTATTTTTCACTTATATTTCTTAGTAGATTGTACCCCAACTCACTGTTTACTTCTCAAGATAACATTTCCATAGGTGGCTAAGCATGAGTACAGGTGTGTATGGATGGGATAGAGCAGGTTCATATTCCTTTGTTCCATTTTCATGAAAAAAAGGCCTTGATAGGCTCATAGGAGACACCTAGAGGAAAAATTAATCATGAATCATGTTGAAGAGGTCAAAGGCTGAGTTTGGGAATGGAATCCCCAAAAGAGCAAAATAGAGCTCAAGGGGGTTTTGGTGAGCTTCCTAAGGCTTGCTTAGGTTTGGTTTCAAGGCCTAAATTTTGGCATGAACATATCTTATATCATGGAAATAAAACATGAAAAGTTTTAAGTTCATAAAATGAGGTGAATTAGGTTTTTTAGATCCCCAAAGGTGCTTGAAAACACACTGAGGAAGGCTCTATAATGTCTACAAGCATGTGACACCAAAGAGACCTTTTACCATCTTGAGAGCTTTCTCAAGCATGAATTGATGGGTTGGGAAAATATAATGGATTAAATAGGTAAAAATATATTATATACCATCAATGGGAGGTTAGAGAAGAATCAAACCACCCTCGTGCTCACCTACAGGTCCCCTTTGGTTGGGAATAGTAACCTATAACAAGGTTTGTTGAGAGAGTGTCTCAGTATGGTTGAGGGAAGTGTTTTAGGAACAAAAGGAGATATATAATGGGAATAAAATGAATTAAATCCCATATGAAAAAATATAATTTTTTCAAAAGTGTCATTAAAATATCAATCCCATACCTAGACCCTGTTTTCATCTACAAGCAGGGATCAAATAGCACTGTCCTAGTCAAAGGAAGCATACTCAGTCCACAAGGTTAAGAGGACCTTGAGGTTAGGAATGAACATGTTTTATTTGAGATCATAAGTCTAAAATGACATACTATTCCTCAATACTGTAGATACTCCTAATGACCAAGTTCATACCCCCTTCTCATGCCTAAGAGCTCACCTACAGGGCATTTAGGTGGGATTTGATATAAACTGTGGTATTGACATGGGTTTTGGTTTCCTTAAGTTATCTAAAGGGATATATAGGTTAAATAAGATATTATATAAGCATGGGAATGTTAAAATAGGTCTAATAATCATCTTGAGAGTATTTTCAAGAGGTGACAAACACCTACAGGTAGGATTGTTACAGTCAAGGTAGGGTTTAGGAAAATGGAGGGCTAAATGGATCATGAACCCTCTAGGAGTGAAATGAAGGTGTGAGTGACTTTAATAAGATTAATCATGAACCAATTAATTTCACAGCATGCCTAATACCATCCCAATATTCCCAAACATCTTTCTCATTTGGAAAATTAACAACAGCCCGTGCAAAGAAGCTTGGAAACCCTTTGGTTCACTAGGCAAGTATGGGAAAGTTAATGGAGAAGGTGATTTAGATGGTTAGAAAACATAAATAAGCATAAATTAAAGGTTTTGAAAATTTTTATTCATATTTTAAACATTAAATTTTTTTGTAAAGGTTACCTACAAGGGGATTTGGAAAAAAATGCAAGAAAATAGGGTTTTTTAGCCCCTTTTTTAGGCATTTTGAGCTGGTTAGGTACCGAAATGAGGGAGTCTAACCTTAAATTTTGGTAAATATCCTCATTATTACCTTATATAACTATAAATAATCTCATTTTTCCATGGGGATAAGGTCTATATCTCTCTATTTTGTCTCAGAGATCAGCCACTCATGAAAATCAAAACTTTGGTCTATGAAGCAAAAGATGGAAAAATGAGTGAATGACCTAAGATGAGGCCTTGGGATATTAAAATAAAATTTTATGATGTGTATTTAAGTTTTAAGGATGATTATTAAAAATAAAATATGATCCAAGCCCTCAAAGTGACCTGATTGTGTATGTATACAGTCCAATTTGGCAGGGTCCCACTAGGCCAAGTTGGCAAGAGAGAGGAAAAGTGATGAAAGGAGTGTTGGATAGGTTGTGTTATGGATTTTTAAGTATTAATTAAGTTTTAAAATGTGTAATAATCCATACTAATCATGTTATATCAGCCTAAATGATCCAAACTTTCAAAGGGTATACTAAGCCCACTAAGCCTTTTAAGAGACCTAGAACTATTTTGAGGTCTACCTCCATGTCTAACTCTTGGAAAGATGAATGGTTGATTAAAAAATTATTATAAGTTGTAAATATAAGTGTTTGAGATTTTTTAGTGAAAATATACCTATAGGAGAGAAATTTATAGCCTTCACATAGTCCAAGCATGCAAAATGAGAGGAAAACAAGCTCGATAGGCCATCTTTTGATGCTCACATCTTTCATGAAGCTATGCATGGGAGAAAAAGGAGTTAGTGGGTGATATTAGGGGTATTATATACCATATTTTATAATTTTTTCTTAGGATTGTTAAGACCAAAAATAGGCCTAAAACCCTACTAAACCCTCAGCCAAGACCAGTTTGTGAAAATGGAGTTGATTAGTTGATCAAATGGAATAGTTTTATCATGAAACATATTTTATGTTGAATATTACTCACCCAAAACCATTCCCATGATAGCTATTTTTACATACTTGTATAGATGGAGGCAAAAATAGGCTTTTCTCATTATTTTATGTGTTTTGTAGGTTGTAAGAAGTTACAAGAGATGCAAGACAAATGTATGGAAATATTGATACTTAAGATAACTCTCTATATTAGTTTCATTCCTATAAAATGTTCTTAAGTTCCTCAAATAGATATTTCAACTCGGCTAGTCAAATCTGACATATTGGGCAAGCTAGAGAGGGGTGAAAAGCTTCAATTGAACTTATTTTAAAGATTTATTGATGATTTCAAGGACATGGAGGGTATTTAAACTTTTCATTCACTCCCTCCCATATATTTTCATGGAAAAATAAATCCAATTTGGAATCCAAATGTGCAAGGTGCATGGAAAGATGGTTTTCAAGACATCAGATGATGATGGCTCTCTTTCAGGTTATTCCAGAAGACCAAGCATGAAAAAAATGCATGGAGAGGCATGTATGAGAGCCTTCCCTTCCACTAAAATAATTTTTATTTCTCCTCATTAGTTACAATATGTTCAAATATGCCTAATCATGAAGGCAATTTTTCTATGCAAGAAAAGGAGTTTTAGTCCACTTTGCATAACTTTGATGACTTGTATAGACACTTGGACTTCTATACATTGCATGGTTAATCCCATGTACTTATAACATGCACAATTAACTCCTTGTATTATCTTTGCAAGTGTCCTTGTGACCCTTGTACTTCTCTTTCTCTCTCTCTCTCTCAAACTCTATAAGAGTTGGCCATTTTGGCATTGTATTGGATGCTCCACCTGAGTATGGTGAAGTCCTACTCATTTGTATACCTTTTGATCAATAAAATTACTAATTATTACATCTTCATGAATTTTTATAAGTGTATTCCACTTGAATGATAAATCTTGTTTAGTGAAGACTATGGATTCCTAGCATGTGGTCTCATTCTTTCAACTTGTTTATAGTTGGAAAACTTCTTCTTACAAGGCATGCGATGTGTTCCAAGAGATGTTAAGGTTAAGTGAGTTATTCTCTTCATTAGTGACCTCATAATCCTTTTTTCTAGTCCTCATAGCCTTATGCATTCATCCATGAGTCCATAATGTAACATTGAAGTGAGAAGATGAAGATTGAAGAAGTGTATGTTTTAGTTTATTTCTTGGTCTCAAGTGTAGAATGAAATTGGTTGGAAGTCATAAAAATGATTTGGCGTATCAACCCTTTACTTTATATTTGTTTTCAGTTATCTCTCTCCCTTTTCACCCCTCAAGTTTTGTTATAGGTTCAATCCTAAGTGGTACATCAAGGGAGTTAGCCCTATCTAGAGATTCACATCATTATTTAAGTTGCCCACAAGCCTAGAGGTGATTCCATTGTGCCACTTGGATGAGGAGAGCTTTGAATCTGCTCAAAGGGTGAAAATACAAGTGAAAACAATTTTTGGCATGCCTAGTGGGACTCTTATTCCAAGAGTTGAAGGATTTTTGGTGTTGTCCTTCAACACATCAACCTTTGGACGCATCTTTTCAAGCATTAATGGCGACTTCGAAGACATATCAGCTGGTCAATTAGCCCAAATTTTCCTTTCAAGATTGATAGTAACATATTTATTTTTGTTCTTTATTTCAATGAAGATTCATGGCTGACCATGGATTTGATTTTTGTCCTCTACAAGTTGGTGAAACATATCCATCTTATCCCATTCCCTATCAATATGAACAAGTTCTTGGTCAAGTTTGTTATGATCATATTCAACCCTATCATGATCTGTATCATTCCTATAACCATCCTTCTCAATGTCTTATTCCTATTCATCTTAATCCTTTCTCCAATCAACATGTTTCCACCTTCAAATAAGCACTTTTGGGCTATGAAAGGTATATTTTAGAGCTAGATACTTGAAGGGGATGTGGTCTAAGGATTCCTAATAATTCCATCCATCAAGTGAGAAATTCATTAGATTTAGTCAAGAAGGATTGGGCACTTATTGAGAAATACAATTGGCAAAGGATCACAAGTGAGATGATTGATGCGAGTGGTTTAGTCTCTTCCTTAGAGGATAGGCTAGAAGTTCAAGAAAGGCAGCCTTAACAAACCTATCAGCCTTTGTACCCACTTCCCCAAGTTCCATATCAGCCATATATGACCCCTCTTCATGAGTCAAACCAAGCCTATCAAGGTCATCTTCTTCCTAGTTGGTTAGAGGAGAGTATTGAAACAAAAAGTCTTTTGTTTGAGGCCACTCTTGATAGGTAGATTGAGTTAGCTAACATGCATATGCATCAGTTTATGTTGGAAACAAAGGAAGTGGAGTTCAAGCCTAATTTTTCCTCTCCCATACCATCCCCACCACCTAAAAAAGAGACTCATAATCCTAATTTCCTAAGTTGGAACAAAATAGTGGAATCATGGGGAAAGAAGGAGGAGAAAAGTCTTGACCAAGAGTGTGAAATTGAGAAGACATCTAATACTAAAATCCTAAGTTAGAGAAAGATAGTAGAGTCATGGGGTAAGAAAGAATATGGGATAATTTTCCAAGAGTGTGAAGTGTAAATTGGACTTAATCCTTTGTAATTCCCTCCCATCCTTATTCAAAAATATTCCTCTATTCTATGGCAACCTTCATGCAATCCTTATCCCCATGATGATTCTTATCAACTTCAAGAGAATTTTTTCCAAGAGAACCTAGCCAAGCAAATAGAGGAATTAGAATCAAAGATGAGATTTCTAAGTCAAGGTGAGGTGGAAGGTTTAGACCCAAAATAAGATCCTATGTTTAAACACACCCCATCTCCCCTTCCTTAAGAGCTTCCAAAAGAGTCTCTTACCTTGCATTCTCAATATGACCTTGAGCTTTATATTCCACTTCTACCAACTAGTTCATCTTATCTTCTTCATATCACCCTTTTCCTTGATGGACCTATGGTGTGGGAACCAAAGGAGAATCAGTTGGTTGATAAATAAAGAGAACTTTTGCTTGAAAAAAACATACCTCTTTGATAACCTCATTGGGCTAGATCACATGATTTTAAAATGCCTAGTCTTGGAATCACCATGAAGGAGGTTGAAAATCTTGCATCCCTTAACCAAAGAGATCAAATTATGACAATTGAATTTCATTTTGAAATCCCTCAAGAGGTCATAAGTGATGAATACAAGGTAAGTCCTTGTGTTGAATCTCTTTTCTTGGTTGATGATGAGGAATGTTTTCTTTGTGTTGAAGAACCTATCTTAAGAGAGGAAAATGAAGAGGAACATACTCAATTCATGGTTGATAAATAAGACCTCATGAGTGTTTATGAGGAAGAAATCACCATAGGGTCTCCCTTTGGTGAACAAAAGGACAATTCACAAGCTTTTGCCTCCATATTTGATGAGGAAGAAATGATCATTGATTCTTTTCTCACTTTCCAAGACATCATGAAGGAACATGGGCAAGTTCTTAAAAATTATTTAGATGACTTGTTTGAAGTCATTGGGGTAGGTAACACTCCTCTTCAAGGAGGCTATGATCTAGTTAAAGATGGAGAAGGCAACATTGGTACACAAGTAAGTATGCAAAGGAAAAGCATTCTATAAAATTTATCTTTTCAAGAGGCATATACATTTCATGATGACATGTTTGAAGTCATCAAGATGGGATATCATCCTCTCAATAATTTGGGAGAAACACATCAGATCTTGAGAGATGAAGCAAGCTCTTATTGGCCTCAATCTTCCAAAGAACATGAAACCAATCCTCTTAGAGACATGCCTACTAAAGAGATGCAAGTTGACCATGAGATGAAGAGTGGGCATAAGTGTGAAGTATATGAACATGTTCAAGAGGAATATGTATTCATTGGAGACCTATTTGAGGATGATCTATTTGATATTATATCAAGTGAAGTGCCAAGGAAGAGGTCTGGTACACAAAGCACTCAATCCAAAGAGAAGCATTCTTGGCACTTTGTTTCATCTCATCATGAAGATGATTCAAGAAGTTTTCCTTTGGATCATAGAAAGGAGGTATGTTTAGTTGCTAGTTTTGCATAATAGGTTGTTTCCTAATTCCCCTAAGTGCTTATGCATGTGTGTGTGTTTGCTTTCCTAGTTGTGTGTGTCCTTTTCCTTTGTGTGGTTGAGGTAGTCACTAATTGTTTTGTATTGATCAAATTTGAGTTAATGGTCAATTTTTATTTTTTTGTCTCAATCCTCAGATGAATCCATGATCCCAATGGACTAACAAGGCTACTGGTCTAGTTAGTATAGCAAGTATACTACCCCTATGAGTCACCAATTTATTGACCAATTTTGATTTTAAGGTCAAAATAGGTCTCCCCTAGTAAAAAAAATAACTTTTAGGCATAAGTGGATATAATATATTATAATAAAGTGTTTTATAGGTCATTTTATGTCAATTAATGTTGTACTAGCTTTGGTCATTTATTTTTTAGGTCTATTTATCATTTTAAGGGAAAAAATGGTGTATTTAATGCTTTGTACAAGTTTATTGAGAAATTTTCAAGTTTAAATGGGTGATTTCATGTCCCATGTGTCCACAAAGGTCTTAAGTAACTGAAAAAATTGAAAAGTTGTAGGTTAATCAGAAGAAAGTCAATTTTCCTAAAGAAAAGGAAGAAAATGACACATGTATCGCTCCATGGGAAGCATTCCACATGTGAAGAGGCCATGGAACATATCTCCATATTATAAAATCTTATATCTATAATTTTTTTGATCTTTAAATTCTAATTTGAAGCCAAAACCATTCTATCTCTTTTTCATCCTTCTTGGCATAAAGAAGTGACTTGCAGGTTTTCACTTTGTACGAACATCAAAAAGGGTTTCAAAAAAGAATGATTTTGGGATATGATTAAAAACTCAAATATCTTAAAATTCATATAATAATTTTGATAAATGGATATATATGCTTTATGAACCATTTCTAACAAGTTGATTGTGTAGATTTTAGAATTGTTTAGTGAATCCTATAGGTTTTGCTCCATTTCTACCAAATCCATACAAAATAGTTGTTGATGTGGGCCCCAAATAATTTATAATTAATTATCACATGGTATCCACTCTTGGTTTTAATTTTCATATTGTTTATACATTTTATCTAGTGCATATTGTAAGGAGGTAGCACTAGGTGTAGTTCCCGCTAAGATGTCTCTTGCTTGCTGAGTTTTTTTTACCTATAGAAGATCCATACAACTAGGAAAAAGTTTTCCATAAGTATATGAGTCAATTTAATACCTCCTCTCATGTTTTATCTCACCTTGGTTTTCTTTGAGTAGTTTTCAAGCTCTTATTGCTCCATTTGCCAACTTCATGCCTAGTTTCAATTAAATTCCATACATAAGCTTGTTATCCCTATGTATGAAGTGGTAGTGGAGTTTTTTTGGCTATTTCAAGACTATATAGGTTGAGTTAAGTTTCCTTTGCATGATAAAGAGGGTATAAACTTGACCATGTGTTCATGTTCCAAGCTATCTTAGTAATGAAATGCCATTGGCTATTGAATTCCATGTGCATACATGTGATCTTCAGGTTGTGACAGAGATTTTGAAGATGGTTTTAATCTCAAAAGTATGTAAATAACTTATTTGAGGAGTTAAAAATGACATTTGAGTGGTTTTGAGTTATTTCAACATCATGTTCACCCCAAACCAATACTTTGCTCACATTTTCAGTCCAAAACATGCATCTATAGCCTTGATGACATCATGTTGGTGTAAGGGAAGAAGGATATGATGTCACATTTTTCTTATTTTTACTTGGAATGAATTTTGAATTCCAGTCAAGTTATATGAATCTATTTTCACTTATGGTTCTTAGTAGACCGTACCCCAACTCACTGTTTGCTTCTCAAGACAACCTTTCCATAGGTGGTTGAGCATGAGTACATGTGTGTATGGAAGGGATAGAGAGTTTTCATATTCCTTTGTTCCATTTTCATGAAAATTAGGCCTTAATAGGCTCATAAGATACACCTAGAGGATAAATTAAGCATGAATCATGTTGAAGAGGTCAACAGCTGAGTTTGGGAATGGAATCCCCAAAAGAGCAAAATAGAGCTCAAGGGGGTTTTGGTGAGCTTCCTAAGGTTTGTTTTCAAAGCCTAAATTTTGGCATGAATATATCCTCTAGCATGGAAATCAACCATTAAAATTTTTAATGGAATAATATGAGGTGAATCAGGTTGTTTATAACCCTAAAGGTGATTGAAAACACACTGAAGAAGGCTCTGTAATGTCTGCAGGCATGTGACAACAAAGAGACCTTTTGCCATCTTGAGAGCTTTCTCAAGTATGACTTGATGGGTTGAGAAACTAGACTAGTTTGGCTAGGTAAAAGGAGATCAGGGACCATCAATTGGAAGTCATAGAAGAATCAAACCACCCTCATGCTCACCTATAGTTCCCCTTTGGTTGGGAATAGCAACCTATAGTAGGGTTTGTTAAGAGAGTGTCTCAGTCATGGTTGAGGGTAGTGTTTTGGTAAAAAAAGGAGCTAGATCATGGGAATAAAATTAATTAAATCCCATATGTTCAAATATAATTATTTAAAAAATATCATATAAATCTCAATCCCATAAAAAGACCCTATTTTCATCTACAAGCAGGGATCAAATAGCACTATCCCAGTCAAAGGAAGCATACTCAGCCTCAAGGTTAAGAGGACCTTGAGGTTAGGAATGAACATGTTTGATTTGAGATCATAAATTATCAAAGGACCTAAGACTCATAACGACCCTAAATACTCCTAATGACCAGGTTCATACCCCTTCTCATGCCTAAGAGCTCACTTATAGGTCATTTAGGTGGGATTTGCTATAAATTATGGTATTGACATGGGTTTTGGTTTCATTGACTTATATAAATGGATACATGGGTTAAATAAGATAGTATACAGGTAGGGGAAGGTTAAAATATGTCTAAGAATCATCTTGAGAGGATTTCCAAGAGGTGACAAACACCTACAAGCAGGGTTATTACAGTCAAGGCAGGGTTTAGGAAAATGGAGGGCTAAATGGATCATGAACCCTCTAGGAGTGAAAGGAAGTTGTGAGTGAATTTAAGAATATTAATAATGACCCAATTTATCTCATATCATGCCTAAGACCCTCCCGATATTCCCAAACATCTTTCTCATTTGGAAAATTGACAACAGCCCGTACAAGGAAGCTTGGAAACCCTTTGGTTCACTAGGCAAGTATGGGAAAGCTAATGGAGAAGGTGTTTTGGATGGTTACCAAAGATAAATAATAATTAATTAAATGTGTATAAAATTTAAAGGAATATTTGAAACATGAAATTGATTTGGAAAGGTTACCTACAAGGGGATTTGGACAAAAATGCAAGAAAACATGGTTTTTTAACCCCTTTTTTAGGCATTTTGAGTTGGTTAGGTACCTAAAGGAGGGAGTCTGAAAATTACATTTGGTATATAGAATCATTATGAAATTATAAAACTATAAAAACTCTCATTTTTCCATGGGGATAAGGGATATATCTCTCTATTTTGTCTTAGATATCAGCCACTCATGAAAATCAGAACTTTGGTCTACCAAGCAAAAGATGGAAAAATGATTGAATGACATAATATGAGGCCTTGGTATCTTAAATAAACATTAGGTGATGTGTATTTAATGTTTAATTATGCTTATGAACACTCACATGGGCTCCAACCCCTCATATTGACCTGATTGTGCATGCATACAGTCTAGTTTGGCAGGGTCCCACTAGGCCAAGTTGGCAAAAGATAGGAAAAGTGATGGAAGGTGTGTTGGAGAGGTTATGTTATGTATTTTTAAGTATGAATTTAAAATTTACAAAAAATAGAAGTATTTTAATGGGCTAAGTTGACCCCAATCATTCCCTTTATGATTGACCATTACCTATGTATCGAGATACTCTAAAGAGGGAATATCTAGATACTCTAGCGACAGAAAATCAAGTCCAATAGTTCTCCCACTTATATTAGTTGTGCAATTATTCTCATTAACTCTATGTATGTAGTTATAAATATGTCTTTGATGCTTGACAATGATAGTTCTTGACTTGATTTGAGGTGCTTTAGGCTTGTATTATGGTTGCTTATTACTAATAATCTTGAATTTTAGAAGAGTAGGGCAGATTTTCTTGATGTGCAATAGTGTGTAAGTGCTCAATAGATAGTGCCAAATAGGAATAATTAATGAATTTATATTTGTATTTATAGGAAAAAAATTTGACAATTTCTTTTAGTAGACCTTATGAAACATGCAAAAAGACATAAAATGATATTTTAAAATTTAAAAACAAGTCATTATTTGATGCAGGACATGGGCATGCTATGTAGATAGGTTCATGGTAGTGGACCTATCTACCTAGCATGAACACGTCATGGAGAATCAAGGACAATTATCCTAAGCTAGAGATAATCTAAGGGTAACATGTAGTAATTTTATCATTTGACTCAAACAGTTCTATGTAATAGTGATAAATAATAGAGGGTCAATCTCACATATAGATAATTGTCTTAGAGGAATGGAAAATAAGATTTTTGTATTTTGATGCAAGTCAAATGGTCTATAATGTGTCAAGAATTAGTATTGTCAAGTACCCATGACTAGATTTGGGTATCTACATTTCCACCCTTTATTCTAGTAATGAAGTTTTTAGAGGAAAGGATAAAGAATAAAACTTGAGTGTGTACAACACACTTTGTATTTGAGAGGATATTGTAGTTGTGGAGGGCACTCATTTTAGTAAGTCTTGAAACAACACATAAAGTAGTCATTTGTCCATATTTAAATTTTGAAAAAAATATAATCTTTGAAAATTTAAAAATATAAAGGAGAAAAAGGAAGGGATATACATGTAAAGATATTAAATGATATTGTTATGTAACCTATAAACATGATCAATAATTGTGCTAACTTGTTGAATCATTTAGAAATATGGGTCCTTATGTTAAACCAAATGATGAATTGAGAATGATCAGGTCCCAACTTTGAGTAAGTAATCAATCCATTAAATTGAAAAGATGCATATTCTAAATCTCATGAATGAAAAGAAGTTCTCAGTGTATTAATCTCCAAAAAGGTGGAATCACAATGGATTCTCTAGAAGTGATGCTAAGGTCATTGAGTGTCACTAGACTCGAATGTATATCACTCATAGCAGATTGAATCCCACTATTTTAGATGGATCAATATTTTATTTATATGATAAAAAGAGAATGAATAATATTCATGCCTCCATCATGACCTCAATTATGATAGATTTGAATTGAAATGAATATTTTTCCTTTGAAACTGTAACCTTTGAAATTTGAAAATGTGTATGAACAAGTATTGTACCTTTTTTAACCTTGAAAATATGTATACAAGCTTGAACAAGTATCGTTCCCCCTGAATCTATATCAAATGATATATAGTTCTATGCATCTATATGCTTAATTATAACTATATGTGAAACCTATAACTTTTTTGCTGTAACTATTTTGCATATGCATTCAAGTGTATAACTTTGTACTTGATTTTTAAAAAAATGAGTGCATATGCATGTCAAATTCTCTCATAATACATATAAATGTGCCAATATATGCCATGTGTTTGATTTCTAATGTATTTTGAATCTTTGAACCATGTATTTTGTCACAGATTCTTATTTTACATCAATTTGAATCTTTGAAATCGATATTTTGAATCTTTGAAACCTGTATTATATCCTAAATATGAAATTTTTAATTCATGGAGGATTGGTTCTCTAATACCAGCCCATTGTGATGCCTCCCCCTCCCCTTTTGAGATGAGGAATGTAGCCTACAAGTCTCTCATCTCTAATGAAGAGTTAATTATATCATATGATAAATATTTAATCATGTCAACATGTGGAGAGAATGTTATTATAGTAATATAATTTTAATTGAAACATATTTGTAACATATTCAATGTGAGGCTTACAATTTTAATGTCTAGATAGATATAGCAATGAGGTATGTAGTAAAATAACCATATTTGAATTAGAATACACAATAAAAGTGCATGATATGAATCATGGTACCACTAATTAAATTTAATAATCACAACAAGCATAACACACAATGTAACATATAAGGCCAAAGGTGGCATACAAGGGACATGTTAAAATGTCATGCATATAAGAAAAAATGCACACATAGGGCCAAGGCAATAGACATGTTAAAATATACGCATAATAAAATATTGCACATATAGGGCCAAAGGCCATAAGAAATGAACATGTTCAAATGCAACTACCAAAAAAAAAATCCCATAGATTTGTTCAAGAAATTGTTGCACACAAGGGCCAAGGGTTGCACACAATAATCAAGTAATGTCTAGCCTATTATGTAAGAAAATAACAATATTAAAAGATCAAAGAATAAGTAAAAACTAACCTATTTTATCCATATGTATCAATGTCAAAACATAAAAAATCATCATATTCATGTAGCAAAATGTAATATATGAGTAATTAGAAATAAACTTGTATGATATGCAATTAGACATGGTAGAGAGGGAAAATACAAATGTAACTTGTAGTAATTTAATCTATAGAATTAGAAGCTCAACATAGGCATAACCACTAGGTAAATGGAATCTAACATCTAAGAATTCATGTATGATATGTATGTCCTGCATCACACTCATATATCTCGTGAAATCCATGCATGTATATAAAATTAATATGATATCTACCGAAGTATATGACAAATAACATATGTGAATAAGTAAACTAGAAACTCATGTCATGTTCAAGTCTTATTTTTTATTTTTGAAAATATTTTGATTTTGTTTTTAAATTTTTAGAGTATTTGGTTTTTTTGTATTTTTATTTTTTGTATTATTTTTATTTTTATTTTTGAAAATTTATGACATAACTAAAATTTAAAAATTGAATCCAAATGCTTAAGGCTTAGAAAATGGAAGAAAGGGAGGGATCCAAACAATCTGCAACATGTATCAATGTATAATGTGCACTAGATGTGATAATATGGCAATGTTAAGATAGTGAAAGTAAGTAATATGCCCCCACTATATATGTGTATAACAATAATGTAGATTAATGTCATATGTGAAGATAAGAATTTTTGTGCCCCCTAGTTGATAATAATCAATGTGTGTTCATGTAGTACATGTATAAGTAAAAGTATGCAATCATGTAAGCTCAAATTAAAACCAAAGTATATGTAAATAGTCAATATGCAATGATGAACAAGTAGAATTCCACAAAATATGTGCATTATAGTCATTGTGGAATGAATGTCATGGATTTTTAGATTAGGATAAACAACCAAAAGGAAAATAATAAATAAAGCAAAACCAAGGGCTAGAAGAAAGGTCCATGTAAGTGCATATGAACAAATGTTTCAGGATAGAATATTAAAGAGGATGAGTAGATATGAGAAAGCTATGTATAGTGGATTAGGTTCCTACCAACCAAAGATATCATTGATGGGATGCTTATATGTAGGTACCATATCAAATAAGGGAATGACCACCTATTATGAGTAAGTAGAGGTATGTTGCCACTCATGTCCATCATCTATTGAGTCCTTTATTATATTATTATTTTGAAAATCATTAATATGATTGATGTCTTTTTCATCGTACCAATATTTAATATTACAATAATCATAATCATAATCATCCTCTTGGTCTTGAAATTATGATATTCCACTCTTATCAACTTTTTCATATGTATATGTAAAATTAATTGCACTATATGTTGGAATTAACTTATTAGATTTTTGTTGCTCTTGAGTATGTTCATCATTATCATTATCTTGCATCTCATTCAAAACTAAAGAAGAATAAAGTATCATTACTTGAAAACCAAGGATAAAAATGGTTTCTCTTTTGACTTCTTGACTTGGATATGTAATTAGAGCTTTAGTATTATTGGCCTTATCTTGTTCCTCTATGCATGAATTAAATATAGTGTTTAGATCCTTAAAATTCACATTTGTACCATTTGTATTTTTATGAACATATTACTTTTTAAAATATTATATGAGAAACCCTTTCTTAAAGATGCTTTCTTGCTTATCTTGAGTTTTTTTTTTTGCAACTTTACTTTTGGTAATTTACCTTTTAGTAACTTCTCTTGACATGTCATTTCTCTTGATATAGCTTCTCTTGATAGAACTTATGCAAGTTTTCTTGTTTTTATTTTTATTTTTATAACTTTTCATGTTTTGATTTTTCTTTTTGTAATCTTTCTTGCTCTGATTTTGTCTTTTGTAATCTTTTTTGATCTATTGTTTCCCTTTGTAATCCTTCTTACTCTATTTTTTCACTTGTTTCGTAGTATATGCGATCATAGTATTAGTGAGTTGCTTGATTGATATATCTATTATAGAATCACCACTATTAATGATACTTTGTATTTTGTTATTCAAAGCCCAACAATTGTCAGTATGATATTCGTGCATTATATAATATGCAAAATAGTATTTTGATCTTCTTACACGATCTTTGAAGCATATATCTTAAAGTTTCACTTGGATTCCTATGCAAGCTCCTTGAACTATTATTTGTAAATGTATGTTGATTTTGAACCTATACTTGAAATGATATTTTTTAAGGCACGAGATATATGGATGGAGATGTAAATATATGATCAACACTGGTATGCTATGGTTCTTTATAGATGTGTTCTTACTTTTAAGTGATGTGATCATTAAACTAAAATATTGATTTTTCTATTCCAACTCTTCCATTGATGCTTTCATAGTGATTATTTGATTTTGAAGTGCTTCAAAACACAAGCCTTAAGTACTTGTGATTTAATATCAATACAAATGCCATCAACAGGATGTGTCAAAGGTGAAGAGGATTGAGTAAATATATGTTGGTTACCTTCATTTTGCACTATAAGATGGGCCACTTGGAATTCCATAAACATAAAATATGTGTTATGGTTTATTGAAACCTTGATTTTATTGTACATTAGTGTTCCCCAATTTATTGCATAATTAAGAAAGATATTGAATGTGTTTGGGTGAAACCATGCAATTAAAATAATATTACTTAAATTGGAAAGTGTACACCATGCATATCCAATATAGTTATTATATGTTGTGCATAATAAATAACCTACTATAGAATAGAACACATTATGAATTTTTAAATCCAAGAGAGGTTTTTGATAAAAATCAAAAGATAGATGAAACCCAAAACTTAATTTAAAAATAGGTACATTGGTTGTCCTCTAAGCCAAAATTAGTAAAAAAATAAATTATAATTTTTAAAAAATTCGTACAATATTTAGACAAAAAATAACCCTAATAATTTTGAAAATATAGTCATTTTGGTCCAAAATTAAGCCAATCATGCAAATGGGTAAAAATAAAGAGAGAATGGATGTAACTAGACATGGTGTGTTTAATTTATAGGCTCTCATATATACTAATCCAATCATAAAATAGTGAACAATGCTCAAAGAATACTAACTATGGAGGATTACACCGTCTCATAATCGCATTATCCCATATACATACTACGTTGAGAGTAACTTCCCATAAATAACTACTTACTAGTGTAATACAAAATCAAATGGATGAAGATTTTTTATGGTTGAAAGTTAAAATATTAGGTGTTATTGATATATTATGAGGTATGTAAAAACTAATATATAATGGCTTATGTATTGGAGAAGTACCCTTCACACCACTACTCGAGAAAAATCGAAGTCCTCTTTGCCCAAAATGATAGCTCCTATGAGTTCTAAAACTACCAAAACATTGTTTCTAAAAAGTAAAAAAAAGAAAAAAAAATTGAAAGCCAACAAATATTTTTATGCAATCAATTTAGGAATTCAATCTAAAACCCTGAGGTCAAATATAAATCCAAGACCAATGCTCAATCAAATTTGATGATCAAAATTCTCTTTAGTATCTAGAAATCAGGAATTCAGCTAAAACTCTAGAACAAAAATCAAAAAATAAATAAATATTTGAAAAAAAATGTACAAATTCACCAATATGTTTTACCTTATTTTTATTTAAAAATTTAATTTTTTTTAATAGATGTAAAACTTGTAGAGATTAGAATGATAAAGATGTACAGTTATTAACAATTTCGATTTGTAACTTCTTAAATATGGAAAACTATTTTTTTGAGAAAATGTTAAGAATAAATGTACTTAGCTTAAATATGACTTTTTGTTAGTTTTTGCTAATATTTGATAATGTGAACCAATAGAAGACATGACTATGATAATGTATGATCAAAAACAAAGTTTGAAACTATTTCTAGACAAGACTGCACTCCTTGGATAACAACATAGGTCAGTCATGTTTTTTGACTGTAGACTTGTCTGAGTTGATCGTGACTAAGATTTGATAAAAAAAAAGTAAGGAAGGATATAAATTTGACAATGCAAGATTAGAAGCATAATCTAAGAATAATCTTGGACATAACCATGCTCCCTAGATAACAGGTGCGTTAGTCATGTCTTTTGACCACAGAGTTATCTACGTTGACTATGATAGAAATTTGACTGCTCCACCTATTGCACTTTTGTCTATGGAGAGGGATAATATATTGTGATTCATATTGTTTTGTGTGAATATCAATGTTTTCATTTTTTTCTTGAAAACCCTAAGTGTCTTTGTGAGAGATAAAACCTATAAAGAGAGAGGGGGAGTGTAATAGGTTAAGCTAACCCCAATCACCCTCTTGATGATTGATTATTGCCTACATATACAAATAATATGAAGAGGGAAATCTAGACTACATAATTCTTTCACCTAGGGTGATTGTTTAATTTTTATCATTGACTCTATGTATGTATCCAGAAATTTATGATTTTGATACTTGACAATAATAACTCTTGACTTGATTTGAGGTGCTCTAAACTTAGCTTATGGCTATTTCTTGTGAATGATCTTGAATTTGAAAAGAATATGGTAGATTTTTAAATATGCAATAATATGTGTGTGTGTGTGTGTTTAATAGATAGTGTTAAGCTATGAATAATGAATGACCTTTGATTTGTATTTATAACAAAATATTTTGACAATTTTCTTTATATGACTTTATGAAAAGTGTGGTAACATTGGGGTTGTGTATTAATTATTGAACTCTTGATAAGATCAAAATAAATAACGGCTATCCTCTTCTAAGGAATGAAGACTTGTTAGACCAACTTCGTGGTGTAAAATAATTCACCAAAATTGATCTTAAGTCTGGGCATCATCATATTCATGTTGAAATTAAAAAACAAAACATTAAAAAACCAACCCCAACTATTTCCAATGATTTTTTTATTAAAAATTTTAAATAAAAACTCTAAAATTAAAAAAATAAATAAAACCTATTTACTCACGAATATATAGAATTGATCAAGAAACTGCCACAAATTAGAAGCAAAACATGACAATTTTGTTTAAAAACGAGAGTCTGCCCCCCATAACTCAATCGCTTTTGATGCATCTGTAGATTAAATTTGGCCATGAATGCATAAATGTATAAATATTGATTAGCAACATGCATGCTTGCTAAGTAGATCTGGACTCTATTTTGAAAAAAATGAAAGGCTAAACCATTTTTCTCAACTACTACAGACATGCTAATGAGATCTGATTTGTTCTAAACAATAAAGTGATAATGAAGATAGCTTATTATGGCTATGGTACCATAATTAAAAAGGAGGTAGAAACTAATCACATGATCAATGGACCAAAACTAACTCACATAGGACAAAATGTGACATCATTACAAAATAATCGATATTATGAAACACATTAAATTAAAAGTAATATGCCACACCTCTCATTAATCTACCCACTATTGTGCTCACAAATGAGAAGGTAAGAGACTTCCATTTATAAAACAAAAAGACTTTCATAAATATATATAATTAACCTACAATCATAAATGAATATATTTATATAAATGCAAGTAATTACATAAAATATATGTTAATGTGCAATTTAAATTTTAATATCAATTATATTTTCAAATAAAATTATTAAAAAATCTAAAAATAATAATCTAAATAAACTTAAACACTGAAATATAATTAACAATTTACACTAATAATAACACAATATCATATACTTTATTTAGTTCCTTATTATCTAAATATCTATTTAAGATTTCTCCAAATGATACACAATACACAACTTTTTAGTGAATATCAAAATTAGCCAACCAATAGTTCATCACAAACATACCAAAATTAGCCAACCATTTCATGTGAATTTACTAAGAACAAAACACAATGGACAATTTTCCCAACATAGGCACAAATTAAATGATAGCCTTGAAAAAAGAGGGTTACGTTTTCGAATCCTATATCTTTTTAAATTATTTTTCCTCCTCTTATCCAAGTGTTCCGTGGTGTGTGAGTGGTGTTACATTGTCTATCTTGCTGTTTCTCAGCTTATCTGGATAGGTTCTGCTACTGTTTTCTCCTTCCACACGGATATTCAGGCTTACCATGTACCTGCCAATGTCAATCCCCCGGTACCTCCATCTTCCAATTACATTTTCACCACCTGGGCGACCCTCTGCATACGTCATTTGCTCAAGACTCTCATTGCTATCATGTAATGCCATATTACAAGAAGCTACAGAAGAAAAGAGACAGCGCCGCCACAATGCCATGCAACAATTCTTACTCAAAGAATGTGGGCTTTCTCTCTCTCAAATCCCAATAGTCATGAGCAGGGACCCCTCCATCTTCAGAGTCAAGTCCACCCATAGAGCCCAAAAGGCTCTTCAACTGTTCAGAGACTCTGGATTCACTTTAGACCAGGTAAGGAAAACCGTTCTTAGAAACCCATGTATTCTCACATTCAAAGCTGATGAGCAATTAAAGCCTAAGATAGAATTTTTCATGACATTAGGCCTTGATGAAGAAGAAGTGGCTCATGTCATATCCCAACAACCCAGAATTCTTAGCAGCAGTTTAGACAAAAACATTGCTCCTAAAATCCCATTACTTCAGAAGTTGTTTGGATCAAAGGCTAATTTCTGCAAGGCTCTGAAGAGGGCACCTATGCTTCTTCCCTTTGAGGTCGAGACATTGGAAATGAAATTGAAGCATTTGGAAAGCGTTGGTCTCCTGGAACACGAAGTCAAGGAGCTTCTTATGAAGGATCCTCTGGTTCTTTCTTTGTCCATCGATAAGATACAGAAGAACATGAATTTCTTGACACATACTGCGGGGTTTTCCCCAAACATTGTACTTACTTATATTCAGTTCCTTAACTTCAATGTAGATAAGAGGATGAAGCCGCGGTATAAGGTGTTCCAATATCTAACTAGAGTGCTAAGTCCCAAGTACCTTACAATTAGCCTGGCCACAATGCTTTGTCTAAGCGAACAAGAGTTCACCACCAGGTTTCTAATGAACCATCCTGATGTGGCAGAATTATATGAAAAATGCAAGGGCAAGTCTGTCACTGTGAAACAACCTGAAAGCCTGTCAATTCTCCAATGATAACAATTTTGAATTGAATAGCCATTTGGAATTCATGAGATGAGCACAAAAGAACTCTGGTTGTTATTGGAGATTTTCTGTTTTCCAGTCATCATTACCAGTCTTGCAATCCTACTAAATCTGAGAGGCAATTTGTAGTTGTAAATATCAATTTTGATTTCATGATTCATGGATACATTGAACACTATTACAATGGATTCTTTACATTTGGTGTAGAAACCACTGAACATTTCTTGGAGACTAGCCATATTCAATCTATTTTTTTAATTGAAAAGCCAGTCAAATTATATTAAAAAATTATATGGTACAGCTAAACATATACAAGAACATTTCTTGGAGACTAGCATATTCAATCTATTTTTTTAATTGAAAAGCCAGTCAAATTATATTAAAAAATTATATGGTACAGCTAATCATATACAAAAATGAGTGGAAGAATTCACACTCCAAGAGTCACATTGACAGAAGCTGAGAGATTACATCAGCTTAATACAATTAGAAAACACTTTTCAACCAAAAAGGCAAAAAAGCCAAGGAGCTATAAAGCAGAGCCATAAAACACATTCCACATTAAGCAGTAGGAGCAACAATGAAGGATGAAAATGAGGTGGGGATTGTTGGGCTTGTCAAGCCACCCTCCTCAATGCCCAAAAACCGATGGGTCTGCAGCATCAGGTATAAAATCCCAACTATCTTCATCCTTGTCTTTGCCTTTATCTTCAGCATTGTCCGGCCTCGTAGGAGAAATAGCAAGGGTCAAGTGTGAAAACTTCCTTTGCGGTGGTGTAAACCACCCAAAGTGGCCAGCACCACCCCCTCTGCCAGCAGCACCAGTACCTCCGTTGCCGCCATCCCAACCACTAACACTGTCACCTCCATGTACATAAGCTTAAGGTCCCAGAGATAGGAAACACCTTTGAGGGGAACTATGTGCCACCGGCTGTGTGACTTGTTCCTCCCCCAAGACCCATGTCTATGGTCCCATGGGGGAGACCGATGACGGGGGAAGTCTGGTGGGATTCTACTAACTGCATAGGGGGCGCTGCCCCAATGATCAAGCAAGCTATAGAGATGGGTAAGCTCCAAACACACTTTTTCAGCTTGAACTTGAATCTATAGCATAACATTAGATAACACATTAACACTGTTAGTAGTGGAAAAAAAAAACCCTCTAACATATCTTGGTTAAAAAAAGCCTCATTTCTGCTTTTTCATAATTGAAAGAGAATTTCATCTTGAAAAATATGCAAAATTTGCAGAAATCGTGGTCGAGTCCCCTAAAAGCACCATCTTCTAGGTAAACATCTGAGGACGGAAGAGTTGGAAGAGGGTGTGAATCCATTGCCAAGCAGATTGAGCAAGCTTACAAAACCAAAAAAAATGCTTTAAAGATTCTAATTGTTTGTACACACAGTAAATTGGGTGAGCCATACCAAGTTGCACCAAGCGAGAGCCAATAGGGAGGCCTTGGTGGAGAATAAACCACAATTAAGTTTGTTTTTTTTAGCTCAATGATAGCTAACCACACACGATCAAATCTTCTTCTCCAAACTTTTTCAATGGAATTGACCTTCCATTTGAAATTGAGAGCTTCCACAAGGAGATACTGCAGAGAGAGGAGTTGGTAACCTAACCATGATTTATACTAGTGGAAGAGGATCTCTACAAGGCACTTATAATTAATCCACCACCTAGATGGAGTTTGCATGCCAATCTTGTGGAGATGGATATTAGGTATGGCATTTCAAATTTTCGAGATGTACTCATGGTCACTGGGTTGTAGATGAAATCGGTGGCATAAAATATGCCAAGGAACCCAGTCTCTAGTTTGGCTACAAAAGATGTCTAAGATCACTTTGATTCCTTTTCGGAAAAGTCGAGGACTTTTAACCTAGGACACAAGGGCGAAGGGCACTTCATGAAACGTAAGAATTGGAGACCACCATAGGGAGTGAGAGTTGAGAGAAAGCCCAAACTGAAACCCATCACTATCCCAAATCAAATGCCTTTTGAGAAGCTCCCAAGCCTTCCAAATACTCTTAGCCACAAAGGTACCCACAATGGTGACAGGGACCTAAGTGAGCAATAGAGTTTGAAGGTTCAAACCCTTCCATGCTCCTTTGCCCATGGGGCTGCCTTGAGTGATGCAATTCCTAAGAAGGATTTTCCAGTTTTCATTACCATCTAAAGCATGGATGATCCATTTAGCATATAAAACATGGCCTTGGATTTGGATATCTAAAAGACCAAGTCCTCCTAGGGACTTTGGCTTGCAGCGAACATCCCAAACTACTTGATGAAATCTTTGACTGCCTTTAGAGTTTGCCCACATAAAATCCCTCAATTTTTTTTCCAATTTAGCGTAGGCAGCCTTAGAGGGAGCCAACAAGAGTCGTAAAAAACATTTGCCTCCAAAATATTAGAGCAAATTTGGAATTTTCTCACTAGTGAGAGCGATTTGGAATCCAGTAAAAAAAAAAACCACCCTTTGCATTACATACTTCCACAAATCAGAGGGAGAGGCTTGAAAGGCAAAGGGGATGCCATGAAATTTGAACTGCTCTCCAGGTTGATCCCAATTCCATTTGTACTGCAATAACCAAGAAGGCAAGGGGGAGAGAGGCTACCTGTAACATTGGGTTTTTTTTCCATTGAATGGAAGAACTAGAAGCCAAACAAAACACTTCAAGACATTCCATAGCATTGGATATGGGTTGCTCCTCTTCAACTAGTGTAAGGAAGGAATTATCAGCAAAGTGCCCATTAACCATTTGAGAGTGGGTGTTGGGAAGAGATATACCTTTGACCAAACCTTTGGAAGATTAATTAACTCGCAGGTGGCTGAAGCCTTCAGCAGCTAGCAAATGAAGTGCAGGGACAAACGGGCAACCCTGGCAAATAAAGCAGAAGAGACCAAATGGGTTAGATTGAACCCCATTAATGGTAATTTAGGTGTTGGCATCTTGAAAAAGCATTTAAACTATGTTGACAAACCTAGGGCCAAACCCTAAGGCATGCAACATAGCCAAAATGAAAGGACATTCAAATCAGTCATAGGCTTTGTCAAAATCAATCTTGACGAATAGAGCCTTTTGGTAGGATTGTTGAGCCCATTCCATGCCTTCCCAAATAGCAATGATGTTGTCAAAATTGCATCTATTGCGAATGAAGCTTGTCTACTCAAGGCAAACAATAAGGGGAATAAAATATCTAACTCAAAGAGCAATAGCTTTAGCAATAATCTTATAAGAAACATTAAGCAGAGTAATGGGACACCAATTGGTAATGAGCTCTAAATCCCCTAGCTTGGGAATGAATTTAATATTATCTTGGTTAATGATCTTTCCAAGGGAATGAGTTTGAGTGACTTCTAGATAGACTTTGTGCAAATCTAGACCCACAGTATCCCAAAGAGTTTGATAGAACTTTTAGGGGAATCCATCAATCCATGGGGCTTTATTGAAAACCATTTACATAACTACCTCATGAAGATCTTCAATAGATAGAAGCCTCTCAAAAGCCACTCGTTGAGCTTCAAATAACTTGCAAGGAACCACTTGGAGGAATTTTTTAAGATTAGATCCTCATTTAGGTGTGGATGGTTGGGGCACAAATACACCATGATGATGAGCCACAAAGGCTTGTAGAGTATCAGGAAGATGAAGCTAAGAGACAACTTCTTGAATGGCTTTAACATGATCAATTGTTTACTTGGAACGGAGGAGGGTGAAATTTATTTCAAAGCTTTATTCCCGATTTTAACCAATGCATGCTAGCATGACCCTGATCTCCCTGAGTCTGGTAGTGTTCTTCAACTTTAAGCATATGCCGCCACAAGGTAGCTTGTTTTTGAAGATCTTGATTGAAGGGAGATAACTCCAACTCTTGTGAAAGTTGGTTGAATTCACATTAAGATGCCATGTGGGCTTTACGCCAAAAGGCAACAACTTGTCTACCATAAATATGAAGAAAGGCCATAGTCCTATTGATGGCATTGTTCCACCTCTCAATCTAGAGAAGTTCTAGAGGGCTAGGGAGCAAGATTCCATGCTCTGATATTGACCTTTTGGGTCTTGGGATGATGAAGGTGAGCAGTATTGAGATAGATTTGAGATTTGGTAATATTGGCTTGAGGAACAACACACTAATCTCAAATTTGATGGGAAGATGGTCTGAGAGCAACGCATCAGGAATGACTACCATTGGGTGGTCAAAATTATTGGCAAGAGAGAAAGTTTTGTTTAGCATTAAGAGCACAGTCTAAATGTTTTGCCACTCTATCAAAGCATTGGCATAAATTAGACCATGCAAACTAGGGTGAGGTGGCAAAAAGGCAGTGGTGGTGGTCAAGATCAAAGACACCAAGCTTGTTGCACATGTAGAACCATGCCTCTCTTTCGCCAACACACTGCCGCATAGGGAGAACCCCCTCCTTGTCCTCCGACGATTCAATCATGTTAAATTCGCCACAAAGGATCTAGCTGGCATCTAGTAATGAGTTAGCGAGCCAATGCCAAAATGCCATCGTTTCAACTGCATCATTAGAGGCATAAATATTGGCAATGCCAAGAAAGTGGCCATTAAAGTCGAAGAGGGTCCACACCACCTGATGAGTGGGCTCTGATTCCCAAGAAAAATTATTGGGTGAAAGGGACGGGGAAATTGATGATACCATACCCCCACGTCCATTCACATGCACAAACATCTAGCAAATAGCTCCTAGCCATATCGTTCTGACAACAACGGAGAGAGAAATGTCAAAGATCTTAACTTCTTGCAAGCAAAAAAAATTCATGTTGACAAACAACTGACATGTATCCGTTACAATGAATTTTTGGTTCATGTCAGTAAGCCCTTGTACATGCCATGAGTACACTAACATTAATTAATCTTTCTCTACATGGTGGTTTCCTCGTCCTCCTTAGCCAGAATAGGAGAATCGTTTGCCAGGTAGGACTAGTGGTTACCTTTCATGAAATCACTTGAGGGAAAGGTCTGCTACTTTTCTTGCATGTACTCACCATCTTCAGGTGGCAAAGATGGACTACACTCTCTGCAGTAAAAATATGTATGGTCCAACATGACAAGTTGGTCTATCCTTTTTGGTTGTTTCGCCTCATGAGTAGGTTGTGACAGTTGGGAGACCATTATTTGGCTCTAAGAGCCATAGAAAAAAACTGCCCCTTGCGGGTGCAAATAATAGGAGGCACTGCCATTGGATGGGTGGCAGAGGATGGTTGCTTTGTGGCCAATGTAGAACCACCTATAGGTTTGTACATAGCAGCTTGGGCCTTGCCTTAGTACATGATTGCTGATTGCCCTTCTTGGTATCCATCTGTCTGAAGACATTTGTGCATTCTTAGTCACCCCAAGAGAGGTTTTGAACGGCAGGGCTGGTCGGGAGTTGGCCATCAAAGGGCACTCATAGATTTTGCGGTTTGTTGTCCGACACCGAGAACATATATTGGGCATGTTGATATAAAGCACCCTATGTGATAAACGTTTATCACTGACTTGGACTTCAATGGTTTCCTTGATATCTTTGGCAAGATCCACTTCCATGCAAATGTGTTTCTAAGGCCTGGCTGCATAAAAGTTTTCTTGCTCAAACCCTATGAAGTGCCCTATGGGTTTAAGCAACAGATGGAAAAAATTATGCAAAGGCAAGGGAAGGCCAGGAAACTCTATCCAGATTGGGATTTTCAGTTTGGCTTGCTCTGAGATAGCAAAATCTCAAGTCCAATGAGAGAAGACTACCAGGGTATTATGGATAAACTAGGGCCCATGGAAAACAATGACATGACAATGCTCTAGGTTATTAAACTTATATAATAAAAAACTTTTGGTCGGGTTTTGGACTCCCTCAAGGCCCGTGGGCAACAATGACATGACAATGCTCTACGTTATTAAACTTAAACAAGAAAAAACCCTTGGTAAGGTTCTAGATTCCCTCAAGCTTAACACCATGGGGAACTGACCAAGTGCTATGAACCCAAGAAATCAAAGTACTTCAGCGAGGCCTGACCAACAAAATAGGCAACAAGAGTAAACTGCTTATAGTTGTTGCAAGCTTTATCAAACTCTAGGCATTCTAAAACAACATTGAGGAGACTTTCAGGGGTAAGGTCATTACCTCGTGAAAGACCCTTCAGGATGAATTTTCATGCTCACTTTGGCACCATTGCCTCCCACAGCGCCTTTGGAAATACCCGCAGCAAATGTTGTAGGGCCCGAGGATGAGGGCATTAAATAGAGGGATTATCTGCCCAAAGGGCAGTGGAAAGGCAAATGCAAGGCAATAAATGGGTGGCCTTTCGAAAAATGAAAAAATCTAAGCTTCCCGCCAGAGAGAATGACGGTCTGAGAAGCTAACATTAGCCATATCCAATCTTGACTCTGCTACCCTTCCTAATCCCATGTCCTTGTCAGAATGTAATGCTCAAGCTTGAGATATGATATCATGTGCTTGACTTGTTTTAAAATACATTTTTTTGATGTGAATTTCCATATCATTTTTTATTTCTGAAAGTTGTTTCTTGAATATAACTGAAACTTCCTGAATAGAGATCAGCTTACTGTTGCAGCGAGCATCCTTTTCCTCAATCTCAACGAGTAGGCCTAGGGAGTGCAGTTGCAAAAATACATTTGATCTGGTTGATACCTTTACTACAGAGATTTTAAAACCCGAGAGAGACGGTAGGGAGGAATTGTTTTTCTCTAAGAGTGTCTTCCAACACAGGTTAGCAGAGACAGTTCTTAGACCTTCAAGATCATAAGCCTTCCAATCAAGAAGCTAGCTGACCTCTTGCTCAGCGAGCCAATTGCATTTGTTGGGGATCAAGCTAAGAAGCGTAGAGTGTGGCTCAAGAAGCAATTTATCAGCAAGGGGAACAACAATACACAAGATAGACGTAGCAGTTCAGAATTTGTGACAGGCGAGCATCTTCCATGGTTCTTATCCTTCAAGAGCGTAAACATCTACTTAACTTCAAAGTCATTTCCTTAATAGGGTTTCTTATACCAATCTGGCAAGTCCCCTTGCCTTCATTGATTAAATAAACTGTTCCTAGGGAATACCATCCAGCCATATTCCCTGCCCCACCTAGTCCGAAGAATGCCACAAACCAATTGCACCAGCTTATTGTGATTTTATTTTGAACGGCACAGGCAGGAAAGGATATTCACGTTATGAATCCTATTCTCACCAAACTTCAACCAAGGGAGCATATTGAAAATGAAAGATCATCTGCTAAGGTCATATGCCTAATCAAAGTCGATATTGATCAGAGTACTTGTTGGTCTCCCAGAGTCCCAAGCCACACTCATAATGTTAAGAGTATATCAGCATTTATGGAAAGCTTTTTATCTTTGGATGCAATATCCTTTGACAAATATGTTTGACTTGCAAGACCAGTGCCTTTAAAATAATCTTGTATAAAACAATAGCTTTTGGAATCAGTTTGATAATGTTGGTTGATTCTCTTTCCCAAAATGTTTTTTTCCCCAACTTCCATATGAATCATGAAAAGTTTGTTTTTAAGGATATCCCATATCACTTATAAAAACTGAACAGGGAGTGCATCACAGTCAGGGAACTTATCGTTTTTCATAATCAAGGAACATAAAATCCTAAGTTTTCTTAAGGATAGAGTTCTAAACATAACTCCAATATTGTTTCCTAATAAGTACTTTCCACTTTCTCATCCTTGAAAAGGTTTTGTGAATGAGGAAGAAAGGGTCCTTGGAGATCTCTTAGACTTGGAGAAAACCTTACAACTGTCCATTGAAATCAAGGTCAATATCTTCTCCTTTTTAATTTTGGTTCTGAATACTTATTACTTGTAAAATCCATCACATTATGTATTATGAAGAAAAAGTTGAAAATTGTTTTGCTTGAACTATTCTTTCATTTTACCTGGGAATAATCATCATTGCATTTCATACTAACAGCCACTTCTAACTAGAAAATAGATTAAATGTATGGTCAACAAAGCTCGGGTACATTTCTTATGCTGCTCAGCTGTCTTCTGAGAAAAATTATGTCAAGGGCAAGTCATAGAAAATTTGAGTACATTCTGTATATATCTGACCTCCCTTGAAGCACCTTGCAAGGTTGAGCATTGAAGTTACAGTAATATATAGTAGTTAGTTCTGTCAGAAAACATTTCATCTAGCTGCTCCAGTTTACCAGGCAGTGCACAATGGCCCTAATCTTAGTTTTAAAACCACTTTACATTTTAATGGCTACTCCATGGCCCTATATCCCAAATCAAATGATACTGTTCGTTTTCAAACAATTGAGTTACAATAAAGAGTTTCTAATATCTTTGAAGTGATCTTAAAAAACAGAAGGAAAGCAAAGTTTTCAATCACCTTAAACTTTATGTTAAGGGAGTTGTGAATAAATCATTAACTTTAACTGAAAATGAGAAGCAGCTCTAAATAATTACAATAAAACTTAAGATCAAAAGACAATTTAAATTTCTAGTCACCATCAAACCTTCAACATCCTTTGTATCTTCTAAATCCATCAAAAGTAAATCCTGTAGACAGGCAAGTCACTCTAATGCACTTAGCTGTTTTGAAATTTACCCTACCATCTAGGTCTCTGCAAAATGTGATCAGCCTTTCTATGGGGAATGCGGTTAATGCTAACAGCTTGCAATTACAAGACTTATTAAAACATGAAGAAGAAATTCATAAAAGTTTATACGTAGATAAACTACCAGGCAGCCAATATTAATGAAGTTGTACATCTTTAGTAGATCTCAAACCAGTGTTGGAAGAAACCAGAGACGGCAGCAATTAATCAGTTACAAAGCATAGTGTATCATGGAAAATGTGAAACTTATATATAACCCCAAAATTCCTACACAAGGCAAGAGTTTCGATTCTGTAATATTTCTTTAAATAATATAACTCTATTTCATTAAAAAAAATCCTTTCAAACTCCAACAAAAATGATAGTCACTTCAAAGCGAAGGGCAAACACAACTAGAAAAAAAAGAACGTTACCAAATTATGAGGATATTTGGTGGATAATAAATGTTTTATTACTATATCATACAAATACTCTTAACAGTAGGCACTGAACATATAATGTTTGTTGTGTATTCAATGAGCAGGCTACACATAATTCCACTAAACTCTCGTAGAATGAAATGAACCAACATGCACATCCAATTTCCCCACTTAGTTGCCATAGTAAGCTTTGACTAGTGAAATAATAGAGGCAGTTCCAAGCAAACCATGAAGTATGTCCATAATTTACTCTTTAATGTTTTATATGAAAATTTATTTGAAAATACTAAATACATAAGGGTGCATTTTACCATAATTTACTCTTCAATGTTTTATATGAAAATTTATTTGAAAATACTAAATACATAAAGGTGCATTTTACTATTGGAATGCATCAATATATTTATTATTAATTAATATATAATAATATATAGTGATGGTTACAACAATAAAGTGGCCAGTTGAAATTCATGTTCCACATTCCCCACTACTATAATAGATTACAAATATGAATGTTAGTAATCAAAGTTCCTGGCTAGAAAAGTAATGTTCTTTTAACAAAATGTATGTTGCATCCTATAGCCTTTAAGCCCTCCAACAAAGAGCTAAATTATCTCTGGGATCTTGGAGACTGCCTCAGATCCACATGAAGTTTCCAGGGCCAAGCATGCTTGTACTTACTAGGCCTTTGCTTAGCTTTTGGCTAATCTGCAAGTGGCCTCTTAATCTAAATAGGGTTCTTTGAACAGGGACTCCTTCCCTTGGAATCTATGAAATTGAATGGCCCTACATTGATAATGCAGAGCTAGACAAACCAAATGAAACACCTGTAACAAAAAAAAGTAAATCGACGAGGTTGAAAGGTCATGAGAGGAGATTTCAAATACCTTTCCTCCTTTTGTAATAAGCAAAAGCTTTACTCTATCACAGATATTATCTAGAATAAGATCATCCATGATATCGATAAGGGTACCTGAAAGTTCTCCAGAAGGAATTTCTCATTAGGCCAGCGGAATGCTAACCCCTTACCATAGTGAAAATATATATTTTTTCTTTAAGAGTTAAACCTCTTTGAAGCACAAGAACTCCAACTTAAACCTAATGCAATACTTAAAAAAATGTCTCTCTTCTATTAAATGGTCTTGTAAATAATGTAATATAATTTTTTTAATGTTTTGATAAACAAAGATATTATTAAAATTGAAAGGGTTGTAGTCCAACTGGTTAGGAGGATGGTTTGTTAGACCATCTACCATGTTGCAAATCCCTCTAGATATCTGATATGGAGAGTCAAGGATGATTTTGATGGATTAAATGTCCCCTAGACGTGACTGCTTAGCCAAAAGAATGATAATATCTCACAATTGTTACACCATCCACTAACCTTAATATCAATGAGGGTTGGTTTGTTTTCCAATTAAAAATTACAATTTTGAGGGTATTTATTCTGCCGAAACCAGGGTGGACTGCTCCATACTAAACTCATCAGTGAATTAAGGCCTAGCTGACACCGGTTTTATAACATGTGCAGGGAAGACTCAATTTCAACTTGGATAAAATTCCTAAGTTTTGATTGTGCAAATAGAATTACTGAAACCATTCCGTTCGCAACCCATTATGATCTGTCCGATAAGATCTCTGATCAATCCAAAGGTGATGCTTTATTTCTCTTCTCAAGCCTTCAGGCAGATCACTTACAATTTCTGTTTCATCTACTCCTTTGGTTGTTGCCCACTTCTGTCATTCATAATGCCTTACTCTGTGTCTCAGCCTAGAAGGAAGTTGTCTTCTCCTCATCCACCATTCTAAATCTTTTATTTTCAGTTGCATCAGTCTTTTCTTTTGCATAATCGCATGTAGAAAACCCCACAAAATGTAGAAACATGGGTTTGAACCAGTTGTTTATACACTTTAACACCTTCAGGAAAAAGAAAAATCGGGTGATCATCCTCTCACATCAGATCATTGGAAAGGAGGAATTATGGGATAATGTTTTAGATAAATTTACCTGAATGTTTCCTATCAGCAGCGTGAACAAAATTAGACCACTAAGAACTATAATGATGCTGAATACCAACTCCAACCAATGTCATGTTGTTTCCAAAGCATTGCCAAATGTACTGCAATTGATTCCATATCTAAGATTGGCTAGTGAAACTGTATTCAAGTATTACAATTTTTCCCTAAGATAATGTCAAGGACTTCTATGTAGAGCATATTTTCTTCAATTCTAAGAGTGATGGAATCAAATCATTATGCCCACAATAGAAGAGTATCACACACACCTTAAGGTCGTGGGGCCCCATAAATTGGGTACAATATTTTGTCAGACCAACTTGAGCTTGTTACTAAGGGCAGTGCCCGCTTGTAAATGTCATAGTGGAATATTGAACTATCTTGACTAAAACAGACAGCATCGAGAGTTTCATCTTTGATCCAATCTTATACATCTGTGGTAGGCAATGGAAGTCTATACGAAATTGGCTTTGAGCAGCCCGGCATTAGCAAATCACAAGCACCACTGTATTTTTAGACAAGATGTCACTTTTTGGATTGCCAATACATACCAACAACCTCCAGAGTCCAGACACCTGACTATGTTTCAAAAAAATCACAAGACGGCCTTAACCAGACAAAAACAGCAAGTGTTCTGCAAGTATTAGGTTTGAAATGGAAGACCAATGTTGGCGAGGGTCTAGTCTTTATTCATTCTTGCTTGCCCATATGCCTGATTGTAAACTAAACCATCCCTAATCTACATTTGGTTCATTTTCTTGCTAATATATGACAGTAGTCTCATGAGTTTCTAATAGATTGGTAATATAAAACAAAGCAAGAAAACATGGACATTAAAAAAACAGAGAAATCTCTCATTGTCTGCCTGCCTATGGTGGAAACCAACTTACATGAGATGCAATAAAGTATGCTATCAAGTTCAGGCCTAAACCCCATCAGACTGTATAAAAAATGTAGCCTGACACTCTCTGCATCCTTGTCACGAGACAGACAATGGTAAAGTTTAGGTAGATATTGGAATAAGGATGTTAGGAGCAGCACAGTCATGGTTGGCGTGATTTCTCCTCTTTTAACTGAGGTCTGGAATCACCAGCCAGAACACCATCTCCAGATCCATAACCAATCCAAAATCAATGTATGTTGCAATCTTTATAAGAAAGCAAGACATAATTTGAACAAGAATGAATGAATTTATTTTCTTGAGAAACCTGTAAAATCTAAGGGGAGACGCCCCTTGCAAAAATTCTCTTACAAGCTTAACTTTCATCTACAAAATTTTCTACAATACAAATTTTAATTTAGAACATATAGACAGGGATAAAATATTCTAGTTAAGATAATCTCATTTAGCTACACTATTTATAATCAGTCTATAATGTTCTTATAGGGTTTTAATGTCACTCCCTACTTGCTTAGCTTTGTAGACATTTAATTTTGATAAAAGACCATTTTTTATTACATATTGGTCATGATTTATCACATTACATCTTTTTTTTTTTGGTACACTTTTCCTTTGTGTTGGGCCTTATATCATCATCTCTTTGACTTAAATTTCTTTTATAATTTGAATTTTCATTCACTTTTGACCAATGATAATATATCATTCAGATTTGTAATGTCTGAAAACCTATAGATCAATTATTCATTTACTCTTATATGAACCCAAATGCCCCTAAAATATCCAAAACATTGTTTCGGTGTCATTGCTTAAGTCGTAATCGGCCCATCACACTCTCTTCTTGACTTGTGGCTCTATTTCCCCTTGATTGTTACCTTTTACCATATTCTATGGTCAGCATGTGTGGATGTGCCTTGTGAAGCCTATATATATTATTCTTGATTCCTATCCTCTAGAGCTCCCACAAGACAAGTCCCTCATGCTTATCCATCAAGTCTTATAAAAAGGTTGTCACATATTATTAAGGAATATGCACATTGATTTAATTTTGTCCTCATCCATCTTGTGCTAAAAGAAGGTTATAGAAAAGTGTGTAGTTGCATGTACTTATCAAGGGAGAGAAGGTGAAGCCTTATCTCTCACTTTGGTTGGGATTACTCTCACAAAGCACTAGAATTACATGGAACCCTAATACCAAGTGTTTGGGATATATAGTTGCAACTCTTCAAGAGGTTCATTAGGGCAACTAAATTACACTCTTTTATTACAATATTGTTAAGGATTAGGTCAAGATCAAAGGAGAAATGAAAAGAAAGAGTCTTTTTTCCAAATCGATGAAGTGCAATTAAAACCCTAATCAACATACAGCAATGTAACTACTCCAAAAAATTTAGGTCCTCCTAATTGTACAAGGACACAATCAATAGAGCCCTGATTTTGTACAATGACACAATTAGTGGAGCCCTAATTCTATCCCTTTTCCCAATTTATTTGTTCCTAAAACAATTTTTGGGTTTTTTGGTCGTATTGTTTGGTCATATTTTCATAACTATGACATCCTCTAAAAGTGCACAAGTAAATCATAAATCAAGTATTTAACTATCAACCTTCTTTGGCAAATTTTGAATATTCAATTGTCTATTTTAGCACATTTCAACATTGTATGCGTGATGTATTTACTTCTATATGTGGTGTGCATAGTTTTCATGTATGCACGATATTTATGCATTGATACCTCATTCTCCCATGAGTCATATATTACTATTGAGATTTACATGATTATATATTTCTATATTTACATACACGTGTTTACAAAGTGCTTACAAATATTTTAACAACTTAAGCTATATTTTATGATAACCATGATGTGCACAACTCTTTTGGTTAAGATAAGTGATATACAAGACTAGGACACATCCCTAACCTCAAAAGGGAGAATATATCTAGATATTTTACAACCAGATTCAGATTTGTATGCACTGTGATTTTACAAAGAAGTTTACAAATAAGACTAGGACTTGCTCAAATATTTGTTTCCCTGATCAGGAAGTGAACTAAAGTTGTTAGGGCTTGCTCTAAAGTCCTAAAGGTATTTGAGTCTCATTTAAACTCACTAGTGTCAAGATTTAAGTTCTCAATATCCAAGAGATTCCCAATCATGACAACATAGTTTTTGTACCACCAAGGGTATTCATCCCTATGCTCATTTCTCAAGTTTTTACTTCATATTACTATGTTTATACCAATTTACTAGGGCATTGACTACTTGTTGGCATCCTTGTTTTCTTGTAGGTACACCATAATTGTGGACAACAAAGTGTGGGTTCATCCCTAATCTATAATCCAAATTATTCACCCTTCCATCCTTAGGTAAGTGTAGGGGCATGCTTCAATTTTGTTTTACTTCGGGGTTGTCATGCATCTTGCACATACACATCAAAGTGAGACATTATGTAGACACTCAATTTTGGTACAATACTCATTATTGTAGTGGTTTTTAATATAATTTAATGTATACATATCATTAGTTCAAATTAGGTCTTATTGGCACTTTTTTGTGTGTTTTTTACCTCTCATTTCTTCTTTGTATGATTTTGTATTTTTTTCCTTATTTTATCTCTCTTTTTAGTTGTTTTATTTGTATCTAGAGGCCTCTTCCATTTTTATTTTATTCATCCTTTGTCTTTTCAGTCTTTAGGTCATAATTGACAATCTATTGATTATGTCTTAGACATAATTGACCCTCTACCGATTGTCTCCCTTTTCATTGTGTGGACTTGTTTTCTTGTCTATCTACCTTTTCATTGTGTGGACTTCTGATTATTAGTTTTATCTCTTTTTATTAATTGATTTGTATGTCAATAGATTCTTAATTCAAACTTGAGAAGTATATATATACAAAGTCTTCTAGAGCATTTCAAGAAGAGGCAATTCACAAGTAAAATGAATTTATACAAGTCTTAGGTGCACTATCAAATTTTAATTATGCTTTTTAAGGCTTCAAGAAATTTATATTTATGCATTCTTATGCTAAAATGATATGTAAGCAAATGTTCATATATAGTTGCACTTGATTATCTTGGGAGAGAATGTGAAGTCTTATCTCTCACTTGGGTTAGGATTATGCACACACTCTAAAAATACATAGAACTTATTTGAAGAATGTGGCATGTGTACTTGTAACTCCTCAAGAGGTTGTCTAGGTCAACTAATCTTGTATATTTTATTCCTCTTGCAACATTGTGGTAAAGTAGGTCAAGGTCAAAGAAGAATCTAAAATCATACATTCCAACCACCAATTCAATAAAGAGATAACACAACATTGCTTATCATCAATCAATGCACCTGCAAAGATGGTTACATCATTGAAAAAGCATAGAGGACACAATTGACCCTCTATCAATTCTATCCCAATTTTAGCTTGCAATCAAATTCACATGAGACATTTGGTGTCAGTCTGAGAGTCTACTTCCAGTTTCAAGAATCAAAATTAGTGTTCAATTTTGTTCATTTCAATCTTCTTCCTCCCTATTTCCATTTCTATTGCTTGTTCAATAATTCTTTGTATTGTTAGTTACTATTTTTAGGCATAATTCATATTTAATTATTATTAATGACTGTATTATCATATATTTATGGTGTGCCTTCATTTTAGCTTATTATGTGTGTGGTATTTAACCCCTAAATGACAAATAGTGAAAACATTTTAGTGAATCCATCTGCTTGTCGAATGCCTTAGCCCTTGCTATTTCCTTGTTTTTCATTGCTCTATAGTCCAATTTTCTGATTTTGTGTCTCAATTCTAATTATTTCTTTTGTTCTAACTCTATCTTAGTTTATACATTCACCTTTTTCATTTGCTCCTCAAACTTTGGTAATATAACCTATGGTTTGATGCCAATCCACCCCCTAGGGTTTGTTCTTTTGCTTAATTTAGTTTTGATTTTTAGGGATTCCCTTGTGATCTTTCTTAGTTAAGGCTTGTTCTTGTTTGTCTCATAGCTTATACTCTTATCTAGATTACTTCATGGTTAATATTATAAATATGAACTCTTATAATGTGAATGAAAAATATATAGCTAATACGATTGTTGAATGATGTAAATTTTGATTTTACATGTGATCAAAACTTTCATAAGGATATTTTTGCAAATCTTAGACAACATCATACACAAAATCTTTCTTCTATTTTTAAAACCATAGAAATATCAAATGTAGTAGTATTGTACATTATTTTTCTCATGTGGATAATGATGATGATGTGCTTTATGATGATGGCTTTCCTTATATCTATCCTAGTGTGCCCATGTTTGAAAATGACAATAAGTTGTCTCCCTTAAATGAACCCTTAAATGTTATAATGTTCTTACTCATGAGCTAGTGACCATGATACATGGCATAGGTGAATTACAAAGACAAGTGCATGATTTATCTCTTTGTTTGGAGTCATCCAATACCAAGGTTATTTCTAATGATATACTTTATATTCCTATTGATTATGATGTGATGGATACTACCACGCCACATGGATTTGTTGTAAAAAAAATCCAATTATTTGATGGCCATGGAGATCCTTATGTTCATCTCAAAACCTTTTATTGATTCTATTGGAAACTATGATAATTGTGGCTCAATATTGCTTAATTTATTTCCTAGAAACTTGATTGGTGATGTGATAGATTACTTTAATGCTTTACTTAGTGGGTCCTTATACACTTTTAAACTATTGCAATAATTTTTCCTAGATTAGTATATCACTAATATTTTTTCCTAGATTAATATATCACTAATAATTTTGCTACATTTGAACATATTCCATCTATTCAACAAGGTCCCAATCATTATATTTATGATTATATTCTTATATTTTGTTTTTAAATACATTATTTAGTATATCATCCATCAAACCTAGAAAAATAACGTATATTTAGAAATAGCCTTTTGTTGCCACTTAAAGAC
The DNA here is from genome assembly GCA_037957365.1 of Torreya grandis. Lineage (NCBI taxonomy): Eukaryota > Viridiplantae > Streptophyta > Pinopsida > Cupressales > Taxaceae > Torreya > Torreya grandis. The sequence continues at coordinate 4,731,172 of JARHVA010000231.1, read as the reverse complement.
AAACTAATTTAAAATTATTATCCCTCATTTTTAATATTTTTGTGGCATTTGTGGATGAGATATCTCACCAATGTAAGACTTTTGATTCATCTTATGCTTCTATCCATATTAATTCAAGTCGTAACACTAGCTACGTGTTTAACAAGAATATAACTACAACATTGGTTAAAAAGAGAAATATGCCTCCACTGAGTCCTACACCTTCTTTATGGTTCATGGAAATATCAAAGGTTAGTTGAAGATCAAAGTGGAATATTGAATAAATTATTGGATATGAGATTAATTTTGTTACCATATATTAAACATTTCGACTTGAAGCATGTACCTAAGTCCTTTAATAAAGGTGCACTTTGTGAGTACCATAAAATCAAAGGACATACAACTAATAAATTCCTTGACTTAAGAAGTAAAATTTAAACTATTATCGATCATGGTAACTACTAAACATGAAAATGTGTCAATCACGGTTTTCATTGATATTATAAGACTCATCATTTTAATGTAGAACCTTTGGTCATTAGTGTTCTTATAGAAGGTCAACCAAAACATGGATTTATGATAGATGATCAAGTTGAACTTAATATGTGCAATATTCCTTTCCTTAAAATGTTGGGATATGACATATAAAATATAATTCTATGGTCAACTTCTTTGACAAAACATGTACCATTGGGATGCATTAAATTGTGTGTATTTGTTAGTCCCCAAACATGTATTGCATTGTTATATTTTATGTCATCCTTGTTTTAGTACAATGTTATATTTGGTAGCTCAAGGCTATAAATAATGAATGTGACAATTGAGAGTACCAATAATCACATATATTTAAACTTTAAAAATGATAAAGTTTTTATTCAAAAATACAATGTACATGGAAAATTAATCTTAAAACACCTCAAGGAATATTTAATATCATACTAAAAACAAATAAAACACATTTCTAAGTCAAGTTCAATTGTTTATTATCTCATTAGATAACCAAGTTTACCTTCAAAAGAGTGTTAAGTTAATAAAAAATATCAATGTATTGGACACTTTGATAGAGAAAATAATGATTTGATACATGATTCTCCTATATTTTGTAAATATTTATTAAGCATTTCTCCAAAATATATTTATAATGACACTTTAGGAGTCAAGGGTATCATTGGTTAGTACCTTGTCTTCCTTACTATGATATTCAAAAGAAATATCTTTCAACGTGAGTTAGACACTTAGTCATCATACATACTACTTCACATTTACATTGGATTATTCTTAGAATCAATATGAGATATTACTAAAATTTTGGTTCTAAATAATAAAAAATCATTTAACCTCATATGATATCTACTACACTTTTGGCTCCTCTAGTCCTTATATCTATAGTCCTAGTTCTTGAGTTACAACTATTAGAGTTAAAACACCTACAGCTAGACTACTAAGAGTTACTACACCTAATCATCCACATCAAAATATTTTTATATCACCTCTTTTTTTCATACAATACCTATAAAGAGTTAAACCATACAACAACAAAATTGAACTAATACATGCGCTTCTTTTCAAGAGGTTCAGGGGGCTTCTCTAACTCATATTCATGGTGTCTCTCCCTGTGGTGATGATTTAAGATACCACATAGATAATGATTACACATCTTATAATAATATTTATGACATGTGTCTAACTCCACATGACCTAGGACATCTCTTTATAGATATTTATATTGGATTTGTGGTTAGTCATGCTAATATATCCCTTGCTCTTCATCTATACATCTTGGTGTATTATACACTTATTTTTTATACTTTCTTCCATATGTGGTGCCTTTCATGTGCCTTCCTCCCATGAGATTACTTCTTGCCTCATCTTCTTCCAAATTTGACACTTATGTTTTATGCTTGGGTTAAATTCTTGTAGCCCCTTGTTTATGTTTCTTTCTATGTTGTTGTGGCCCTTACCCCTTTGACTATTGATTCCATTTCAACCACTTACATAGACTTCCTAATGATGACACCTTAAATATTTATTCAATGAATATTTTTTTAATTTACCAAAAAAATGTAATAAACACTAAACAATTGAAATATTGATTTAGATCTACAAAATATATAGAACTTGAGTGTAAAATACAGAAAATCAAATGAGCTAAAAATAGTAACTTTCACTAGAATATGCAAACCTAGCTCAAATCTAACTTATGCTAACTATGTAGGCTAACTATTAATGAGAAACTACTTAGAATGATCTATGAATTGTGTTGTGTCCCAAAGAAAAATTATGTGATACACTAGGATAGGACCTCACTGGGGTGGACATGAGCACACTGCAGCCTTATCTGTTGAGCATGGACATGTCTATGTTGATTGTGTAGATGAGTTTTATGTATAGGCACATGGGCTTGTATGAAGTGGTTGATTGATTTGATGCGCTAAAGTGTCTGTAATCACAAAACAATGATTCCTACACATAAATAAAATGGATATAAAATAAAAAATGGGGACATTGGGTAAGGTGAATAGCCAATTTATCCTAAAAAAAACCCCACATAATCTAAGTTTCACCTACATAGCCCAAAATGGCCTCAAGTTGATGTAGTTCTCCCTCCTAGAGTGAGTGTGTGATTTTTTATATTTTCACTATATGGATGCAACTAGTAAATTGAATTGAATGCTTGACAATGAATTTCCTTGACCTATAATAAAATAGCTTAAAACATGGCTTATTATTGTTAGAATTAATCAAAACTTCAATTTGAAATATTAATGCTCTTTTTCTTAATGTGTAGTATAATTTTCCAAGTGATTGCTAGATGTGTATTGAATGACCTTGATGTGCTTATATAGTGACAAATTTTAAATTATTTTTTTAACCAACATTTTTAAAAGCACATGAAAGCAAATATGAAATATCTCAAATTTGAAAATTAATCATTAGAGCATGGGAGACAAGGTTGCACTAGTGGACAAAGTCAAGTTGCAACCCTATCCGACCTAGTGTAGTCTTGTCTTAAAAAGTTAGAGATTATCAAAGTTGGTTCATAAGAATTTGTAAGTAGAATAGGGATGTCTAAATATTGTTTTTAATAATTTCAAGATAGTGAGTACAATAGTGAAGGTTCTCATAAATGTTGCAAGTTAATGGAATGATGAATTAGTCATGTAGGGTAATGATGTCAAAATTAAAAATTTTCAAGCACTTAATGATTAAACTTGAGTGTCTAAAATATCAAGGCATTATATCTTGGCATGAACTAAGTTTTGAGGGAAGTGGTAGGTTCTTTGGAATCCCCCTCTTCTTCCTTTGGTTAGATTATCACCTCTTGGCTTGCCTATTTACCTTTTCCTCTTGATTGTTTTCTTTGGATCCTCTTCTTCTTTGAATGGGATTTATTTGATTCTTCCCATTGGCCTCCCCTTTGTGTGATTTTTTATTATATAACTCATAAAAACATAAGAATATTGAAAACACAAAAAATAAGAAATTATTTTTTCGATAGATACATATCATGTTTATTTACCTAAGCTAGTTTTGAATATAAGTTTTACACATGCTTCACATTGTATTATTTGAGTGGGTGAGATACAAGATATATGAGATACATATGACCATGGAATTACATATGCCATGTATTTTCATCAAGCTCACATCTTAAGGGCATTGCCACATTGGTGATATGTCTTATATTGGGAGCATCTCTTATGATAGGTCTCAGGTCATATCCTTCCTAATTCCCATTTATCACATAGAGCTAATTACATTAACAATACATATCTTATTATTTTTTAACTTTTACATGATGTGTTACATGAATATATACATGGTGTTGATAGATGTGATTTTTATTTTGTTACATTTCCCACTCAATTGTGTATTTTATGATTGTTTGATAGTTACTTATTCTATGAATGTACCTACATGGTTGTGTTTGGTTACATTTCCTATACTATGTCATATCCTATGTTCAGTCATCTCAATTTCCCATGCATACCACATGGAAAACTCACATAAACTAAGGCACAAGGGAGATCTATGATAATACAATAAACTAAAACAATCAAATATACCCTAATACCTTATAAATTGACAAATAGTACTAATAGATGATTGGATAAGAAATAGAAATGAAAAAAGACAAATAATGATAGAAATAGACGCACATGTGTACTTGGATAGAATAATATAACTGAAAGAAGGATATGAGACTGATACAAATTATACACTACAAATTTGGATATGTTTTGTTGCTAACTCAAACTTGGAAAAGGGATGATTATGCCTTGGTTAGATCGACAAAGGGTTTGTTATGTCTCATTGCTATTGTTGATCATGTCTTCTATGACTGATTATGTTCTTTAATCATTTTTAAACTCTATAACTTTATAGACCTGGATGTAGGCTGATGAAGAATAATATTGTCATTTCACTTTGCAATTTTGAAAAACAAAATGTGATTAATTTATTTTCCTTTTATCTTTGACCTTGTCCTCAAATGTATGAATAAAAGAGCGTGTTCAAGTTATTTGGCCCAAGAAACCTCTCAAGGAGTCACGGTTACATATTTGACATACTTGTTAATTAGGGTTATATTTATCTCTAATGCATGTGAGTGAATTCCAACCCCAATGAGAGAAAAGGATTAATCACATATCCCTATATAATCAAATGCAACTATATGTTTTGTTGTAACTTTATTTTAGCACAATATGATGATGACATAAGGCTTGGATTTGATGTAGATGAAATGTAGAATTAAAGTATAGGATCACTGACAAGTATAAAATGGATTAGATCAATTGTGACACTCAATAATTATAGATATAAGATTGCATTCCAATTAGCATTTAATTAATTAGAGATGTCTAGAATGGATTAAGATAAATATGTATATATAGGGCTCTTTGAGACAATTCAAACATAGGTTAGTTTTAGAAGATAGTGATAAGAAAAATTAAAGGCATGGGGAATCAAGACAAGGTGAAATGGACCCACAAAATGCAGTGGATAAAATCAGAAAATAAATGATTATGCCCATGACCAAATTGTTAGAATATCGATCATGTCCCAAAGGGAAAAATAATTAAAAAAATATCAAAATGAACAAAAAATGGATGACTAGGATCCTAAAGCTGAAAACTAAAAATCTGATGTGTATCTAAGGAAAGATAGATGAATAAGACAAAACATACTATGATGTGGGTGGAAAGGTGTCTAAAAATAGCCAAATGTACACAAATGGACCAATTATGAAAATGCATGAAAAAGACATACTAGAAAAGGGTATTGTACCAGAAATAGATGTCTAAATAATGTCCTAATTTGATATGTGTGTGCATGAATTCATGTGTGCATTAAATAAAATAAAATTTAAGCATGTAATTTCACTTATCGAAGTTAAGGAAAGATGAAGAATTTGGGTGCTTGGGTTAGGCTCCACTCACATGCATTGGTAAATCTAGGTGTACTTGCAAAAAACTATTAATGAATGCAAGTGGTTTATGCCTCCAAATATCAATGAAAATATAATAAAATGAAATGGAAACTATAAAATGAGCATATGAATGAATACACTTTTGGTACATGAACCATGTTGTCACTCTTGGGTGACAATATAATATTATGCCCCACTTTTTCCATTTTATATCACAAAAAAAATATTTAACACTAATAAAACTTGAATTTATGTGTCTAAAATGAATAGATTTAAATTTATATTATATTATATATATAATGATGCAGACATCCATATTTTTCCTGAAACATTTAAAAAAAAAAGGATTCATTTATTAGTCATTTTAAAAATATTTATGGCTACCTATTGGGACATAATATTATGCTTTGACCCTCTTGGGAATTGAAACTAAACTAAGCTACACACACCCTTGATTTCAAGAAATATAACTATATAGAGCCCTTATTCCAAGCGTGTGGGATATGTAGCTACAACTTCTCAAGAGGTTTTCTAAACCAACTAACTTGCACACACTTTTTTATTGCAAAATTTTTGAGGATTACATCAAGATCAATGGAGGATAAAAATAAAATATTATGCTTGGCAAATCATTGAAGCAAAATTTGAACCATATTCAACATCAGACAACACATATACCTTAGAAAATTCATTTCCTGACTATATAGGGACACAATCAATGTAGGCCTAATTTTGTCCCTTTTTTGAAAGTGGACCATTCTTTCAAACATTTTTGGGTTTTTTTCTTCTTGTTATTTGAAACTATTTTCATAGTTGCCACATACTATAAAAACACACAAGTTATAAATCAGGTATTTATCTATCAACCTTATTTTTAAAGTTTTAAATATTCAATTGTCTAATTTAACACATTTCATATCTATATGCACAACTATATTTACAAATATTTGTGTTGTGCAATATATTTAATGTTTGTGCAAAGTGTAAATTTTATCATGCACTAAATAGTTAAAACATTTTGGTGAATTCAATTCTAGTGTTCATCCCACCTATGGTTTCATATCCCTCTCCTTCCAGGGTCTGATTTTTGCTGATTTTTTATTTGTTTTAAGGTTTGATTTAAACCCTCTCCTTATTTTTGCCTAATAATTAGGATTTCCTCTACTCAAATCATGTTGGATTTTCTTATCTTTAGTCTAATTTCCCTTGGTAGCTAATTCATATGCTTATGTTTCTTTCTTTTTCTAATGGTTAGATCAAATTTATATTTTACATTCATTTATAAAAGAGTATTGGGTATATAGATTTTACATGTTATTAGGTTTTATCATATGGTTATTGAACATATGTGTGACATATTTTCCTTATTTTTTCCTCAAATTTATCACAGAATACTAGTTTATGGATTGAAATATGATAGTTTTAATATGATAATGATGTTTTATGTGATGATACTATTTCCATTTATATCTTTGCTTTCCATCCTCTTAGTGATGTCCCTTACATTTATGATTGTATGATGATTTGATATGAGGTAGATGTCATAATAAACCAACATGGTAGGCCACACGAAATATTTATCCCTCATCCTTCCTCTCTAATTCAAGGTGGGGTTAACCACAACACCCATCCTTAAGATTTTAATATTCCCCCTCATCCTTTTAATATTAAGATCCAAGTGCCTAAGAATTATGATATTGTTCATCAACTTTAGAACACCCATGTCAATATTTATAGCCTAAAGTTTCTTAAATTGTCAATTATTTTCAAATACATAGTACTTGTCTTGTGTGATTCTACTTTTCTAAGTGATATTGATCCCACTTGCTTTGTTGATATTGTTAACAACATGAAAGACAGTAAGAATATCATATATTTTGAATGAGATAAATTTCATCTTATAGACACTCATATTTGGTATTAGCCACTTACAATGTCATTTTTGACTAAACCTTGGTATACCTAATGTGTGCATAATAAATTGACTATTGCTCACATTTTCTCTTAGAAATTCACTCATCTATGCACTCAACATTCCAAAATTATCCTTTATGCTACACAATATTTCCATAATCTCTTTTTGAATAGCTTACTATCATACTCAAATTATGTCTTGATCTTAGATAATTTTTACCTACTTTCTAGACATCTTTGGTTCTCCTTTGATGGCTCTCCCCTATTAAATATGTCCACCTGGGCCAAATCTATCCACGTACCCTTTAACAAATATTTGAACAAATTTAGAAGCTTTAATTGGGTCAGATTATATGTTTCACATGTTGATGTGGAGAGAAATTACCTAAATATTTATCTATTTATACATATCAAGCCTAAACCTACTCCTATCTAACATTGACCTAACACTCACTTGAGAATTAGATTGGCATACATCTGCACATTTAGAGGAATTACCCTAAGCATCCAAATCTAAAAATAGTCAAAGGAATAATCCCTAATCCAAGTTTAAATACTATTGTAAGACCAAAATCACATGTTATCAAGTGTTAAATATATACATAGGATTGCACAACATGATAATATTACATTGATTTCACACACTCAGTTAGGTAGGATAACTACATGTAGTTTATGTCCTCTTTAGATTATTGCAAATGTAGGAAGCTCAACCAATCATCAAGGGGTGGTTGGGGTCAACTAAACCCATACCTTTTTAACCTCTTTTTAGGTAACATTTGTCTCAAATTACAAGGTTGAGTTTTGAGGCAAGGAGAAGGAAAAAAAGGTTATTTGTGTAGGATTGAATATATATGAATATACATGAGTCATTAGCGAGCACATACATAAAAATACAAATTTTCACAAACATGCATAAATATTTTAGATTTTTCTAGTCTTCAATAGATGGTTCTACCCTTACATAGGCATTTAGGAAGTATTTTACTTATCCTAGTAGGTGCAAGTGCTCTATTTCCATTTCTTAGCTCTCACAGACCCATTTCAAACCTCTGTTGATGATTGTACCTTGTCACAGACTATACCATAATCTAACAAGATAATTAACCTATATTATAGGTTATTTATTTAAATATTAAATTATAATAAATCATTAATACCCCACTAGTTACTCTTAAATTTGTATGTATAATTCTATATCTTATGCAACTTGATTATTATATAGTTTTGTTTGTTTTAGATAACCTAAATCCAAAATTAGAAAAAAACATATTTGTGAACCCATTCCTTTTCTTGAGAAAAATAAACTCTAGATTACTTAGGGATTCCTTCTTCTTTCCTAGGGTTTTAGATTAATGTATTTATTTTAGATTTTTAGACCTCATTTCTGATTTCCCCTCTTAGGTGATCTTTTTCTCTCAAGATTTCATTTATTCAAACCAAATTTATCTTTGTTGAGCACATCAAACCCTAGGTTGCCTTTATGTTTTCATTATACCTCCTTGTGGATTCAAATTTTTGTGTTAGGGTTTCAAAATCTGATTTTTGATTTCCCCATATAATGCAACTATCCATCCTTGGCTCTAAGCCCTCTTGATGTTTTTGTGAACATATTGTATCTCAACTAAGAGGGATAGTTATCCTATCTCTCTAAGGCGAAGTGTTAGGTTCAACATTGTTGAAATAGAGGATACTCATATTTATTTAGATCAACCATGTGTCTAAAATGCTACAATTCATGACATGCAAATTCCTCCTTCTATTGATGTAAATGTTAATAATGAACACATATAAGCACAACATATTATTAATGTTAATATGATATGACTTGAAATTTTTTATCAAGATGAAAAATGAACATAATGATGAATATCATGATTGAATACATCATGATTGCCTTGGTGGTGTAGACCATGAACTAATTAAGGCTAATTATTTGTTTTGATAAAGGATTTGTATATAAAATAATGATTTAGACAAGGCCATGTAAACAATCCTAAAAGTTAAAAATGAAAATAATGCTAAGGTTGTCACATATGAGGAACAACAACATGATCCATTCATTGATACTAATATATTCTATCATATGTGTTCATACCATCACTACTATTACTATTGCTATGTATACATCTATGGTTAGAATGTGATTCCTATCGATGGTGTGGTGAAACACAAGGTTCTCCTTAGATTATTATGAATATCTATACAAAACATACTATCATACATTATAAGGTTTTTAATCATGTCACACCATACATTGATACATATTTTTACATTCTTAATGCTCAAACCCTTATGCAATTAGTTCTTGATATTTAGATTAAGGTCTTACAATTACACCAAAGTTATTCTAGAATGGGCAATACTAATGATTCTCAGGTGTTATTACATAACCCATTAACCTTTGAGATATAAAATTATCCATTATCCATGGGTTTTGTGTCACCTAATGTTACACCATATGATGGTAAGGGTGATCTAGAAAAACACCTTTAGGCCTTTCACACAACATGTTTGTACTATGAATCTAATGATAAGTTAACGACTAAGTTATTTATACAGAGTCTTAATGACTATGAATTGTGTTGGTTCTTGAACCTCCATTTCTAATCAATCCATGCATTCAATCCTTTGGCTGACCAATTATAAACACACTTTTAAATCAACATCAATTAGAATATGTCCTATGCTCAAATGGAAAAACTTAAGCAAGGATCAAATGATTCCATAAGTGATTATGTGATCCATTACGATACCATGTTATTTAAGATGACAAATCCAATGGTAGATAATGAGTTCCAAGATGTATTTAAGAAAATTTTGTTTTACCCACTACATGATTCCATTACTTTTAAGTGCTTCCAATCTTTTGATGAATTTTGTCATATAGTTAAGGACTGCAAAGTTAAGCTCCTTGTTATGAATTAGTTAAAGTATGGGTCCATCCCTCCAACCATTTATGGTGTAATGTTTATAAGTAAGCCAACTTTCAAATCCAAAGTTAATAATACTAATAATGATGTGAAAAAATAGTTAACAAAGTCCCACAACCAACTAATTGACTTGTCTTATCATCTTCTGAAAGGAGGAAATTTTCAAAGTTACCAGAACCTCCTCATAGGATACTAATTTTTTTTATCAAGTGTAGCCTCATATATCTCCCTCCCCAAAAATGGTTGATATGAGTAAGTGTATACATCTTAATTAATATTTACTCAAAAACCATGCACTTGTGACCACTTCTTTCCACACTTAGCTCTAAACCTATCTTAGGGCCCTTTTGATCACTTTTGACCACCTTATGCATGAAAGAATCACCCTTATAATATGATAAATGACCCCTAAATGCACTCCTCTATGTTCCTATTAGCGTTAGACATATTTTAATCCCTACCTAACACTCAACATGACTAATTTACCTAATAGACTACAAAATCTTAGGGGACTATAACACATTACTCTAGTGTTTGTAGCCCCACTCTTGTCTTCTTACCAAATAAAGACTAATTTACAAAATGAAAAGTTATGAAAAGGTTGGCTTATGTTCCTAGTATGTTCCTAGTGAGCCCCATTAAAATGAGTTTCAAAGATATGACTATATAAACACATTCCAAACCTTTTTTCATAATGAGGAGGGCTTCCACATTTAAAATCATCTGAATCATAACTGCACATTGTGATCAAATCACCTATTTTTCCCTACTCTAATTTCATATAGCCATAATATCCTATATCTCAATTATGAATACATTTTCCATGTCATAATACATGGTTAAGAAACTTAATCATATTAATATTACACCAACATCTAACATATTGCACCTATTATTCACACACCACCATATCATGGGATAACTACATGAAGTTTGGTCCTCGTTGGAATATTGGTATGTAGGAAATTATCAAAACATGGAGTATTGAGGTCTTTCAAAAATTCAACTACTGATCCATTTTTCCCATTGATTTGCATCAGTCTTCACATTTCAAATATTTAGTGTTTTTGAAGGAAAATGAGTCACACAATGGTCTATGTAAGTGATAAAAAACTCTTGCACCAAGTACATGATCTAAAGATGAAGACATAAATAACCTAAAAACCCCAATTTTCACATTATAAGTGGATAGGATTTATGTTAGAGTGGATTGAAGTGCCACCCCTCTAGTGTCTAGTCTAAGGTGTTTTTGTCTAGGCCCTAATCCAAAGCTAGATCCTTGATCTTAGTCAACACACCATCACACTCAGAAAGTATCAACCTTTGATTCCTCTTACAACACTATTTTCCAAATAAGTATTTATTTCCTATTACACTTTACTAATTTTAGTGAGTTTTTATAATCACATAGTTTCAAATCAGGGAGTGCTTAACATTGCTATATTATTCCTTCTAATTTACAAAATAGTTTGTAATCTACGGTTTTGTTATCCAAAATTTGATAAATCATATTGGTAAACTCGTGTCTTATCAAACATTACTTCAAAACCCTAACTTAGGGTTTCTTTCTATTTTTTCCTTTCCATCAGGGTTCAAGATCTAAGTTTTACTAATTTTCAAGTTAGTCATTCCTTATTTTACAAACCTTAACTTTGCATTAGCGGTTCCTTCTAAAAAAATTACTTATAGGGTTTCATGTTAAATGTTGATTTCCTAATCATGTTGGATTATGTGATAGCATTAGTATGTTTCTATTCTCTTCTTCTCATTTTAGGCTTTGGAAAATTTAAAATGGATAACAAATAATCTCTTCCTCCTCCTAACCTTTAAGGTTGTGATAGTTACTTTCCCTCTAACCAAGTCCATGCTATCACTATCCCAAGAGGTAAGTCAGCCCACCCTATAGTGACAAAATAAGGTAACCAACCTATCTTTACTCAACCCCCTCCACCTCCCACATATCTTATTGATGGTGTATGTATGCATGTTCAGTCTAAAATACTCAGGGTTTGTGTTTGCGAAGCTCTAAAAGATCAAATCATAATTATGAAGTAATATAAGAGTAACAAAATAAAAATTAGTGTTTCAATGTAAAGATCACATCACTAGAAAATCAATTTACATATGAAAATAATCAAAGTATGCTAGTGTTAACCATGTATTTGCATATGTAACTAACCTATCCTTATTCAAACCCTCCACCTCCCACATATCCTCTTGATGGTGTATGTATGCATGTTCAATTTTAAATACCCAAGGTTTGTGTTTATAAATCTCTAAAATATCAAATCATAATTATGAAGTAATAAAAGTGTTACAAAAGTAAAATCAGTGTTTTAGTGCAAAGATCACATCAATGGAAAATCAAGTCACATATTAAAATAATAAAAGTATCATATTGTTAACAATGTATTTACATCTTCATCTAATAATGTTGTTCCTAACAAGAGTTCATACCAAGATTGGAAGCTAATAATTATTCATCTAAAATAAGTGATTCAAAGAGTATGCAAAAATCTAGTAATTGTTTAAGTGAGATTCTAAGAGAAATGTTTCAAAATAATTTGATCAAGCTACCTTCTCTACATCCTCTATAGAGATATAAATACTATTTTGAATATCATAGAATGCATGAACATCATACATATCATTGTCTGGCTTTGAAAAAACAATACAAAAGATAATTAATAGTGGTGATCCTATCATTTAAGTAACCCACTCACCTTATGAGTGCATCTCCTAAAGTACAAGTTATAAAATAAAAACTAGTACAAAATGGATACCAAAGGACAAGTCAGAGCAAGAAAAGGTTGAAAAGTCACAATTGGAACAAGAAAAAATTCAACAAGCTAAGTTAGAGAAAGCAAGATTACAAAAGGCACAAGATGGAAAGGAAAAATTGCACATGGAATGTAACACAATGGCAATATTATAAAAATAACAAGCTCATAAGTTACAAAACCAAAATCAAGGATAGTAAAAAATCATTATTAAAAGAGGGTTTCTAACAAAACAAATTCAAAATCATGAAATACTTACAAAATATATAGTTTCAACTATGGTTACAAAGGGGGAAACTACAAGCCTTTCCTCATATCAAGACCCTTTCACTATCACTGCTCACATAGATGGTAAGCAATTTACAAATGTCAAGATTAATAAAAATTAGGAAATAAAGTTTTGTTCTATATCATTTCTTACATTTCTTGGAAATAATGATCAACACTTGGATAAAACTAGTGCATCTACATAAAGTATGGGATAAATAAAGTTAAAAGTTTCTTTTGATTCAAAAGAGTGATATCTTAATTTTCATGTTATTTAAAATTCAAATGCCTAAAATTTTGTTCTTGGACGATCATGGTTAAAATCAATAGGAGTAATGATTTATAAAAATCAAAACTTGCATATGATTTCATCGTGAAGGCAAGGCCACATCTTTTTTTAATGAAGGAACATCTCTAGAGAGAAAGCATACAACACACATAATACTTTTAGCTAGAATACATATAAATACAAGTAATGGCATATTAGTAAAGGCACATGACACAATACATACTTCAAAAGAGAAATTGAGAAAGTCAATGACAAAATATGGGGTAATTGATTTTATATATCTAGATACAATAGAAGACAAGAGTGGCATTTCACAAGTTCAAAATCCATTTGATGATGATTATACCAATATAGATTGGTATGATTCTAATGATATTGATTACAAAAAATATGAATATGAAAATGATACAAAATCTACATAGTTGTATGAACCTCTTCATTCACTATAGATCACCATTTGTTTGTTCAATACATGATCAATTGATGGTAAGACTCTAAAGGGAGTAATTGGTTAGTATCCTTTTCTCTATTTCTTACTTCATAAATATGCAAAAATACAAAAATAGTAAAATAATTTACAAAATACCAAAATCATGACTTATGCATACCTATACATAATTTTTCATACATTGGTTTAGTTTTGCATAGTATTCTATACTTGTTTTATCTAGATTTTTATCATACATGCTTCTCTAGTTTAGATGAGTGATTATAAATTACATAGAATATCAATTCCAAATTTAGTTTCATGTAATGTAACTATTACATACTAAGAAAATGAATTTAGATATGAGAATTGTGGTAGACAAGAGTGCATTACTCTACTATCCATCACCTTGTTGTTGTCCCAGTGAGCTCAAACTACTATCACTCAGTTCTAGACCACACATGATTCATTAGCGAGATCACTAAGGTATATTATACATAGGTTTTATCCTTATTTGGTTACCTTATCTTAAACACAACTCACATCTTTACATAACATTACATATTTTTGAATTTCTCACTCACTAACATTGTGATTTACTACTGTCTATCTCAGTTATTGAATATACTCAAGTTAAAACTTGGCTCTTATTGATCAAATCACATAATCATGCATGATTTTCACATTTATTTCTTAGATTAATATTTTATATGCATTATTTTTTAACTTAGAGGACATTTGAATATGCCATTTCTGAGTGGATCTAAGCCTTCACGTCTTTGATTCTATGCATGTGACAAATTTGAACATGTCTTTGTGTGTGGACATTTGAACTTGTTATTTTATATGGATCTAAGCCTTCATTGTTTTCTTCTATACATGTGAGGACATTTGAACATATCCTTGTGTGTGTTTATATTCAAGTTAATGGCATTAAACATGTCCCTTATATGTGGCCCCTTGGCCTTATATTGTGTGTTTTGTGTTCTTTACATATACTCTTTAATTGTGTGTGTGTCATGGCAGGACACCTTGATTGATTCTTTACTTAGATTTTGATGTCATGATAAAATCACACATCCACCCATCACTTCAAATGCCATGATAGATATCATGTATTTCTCCTAACTAGTTATATTTAGTGTTACATACTTAGTTTAATCATTTATTTATGTGCCTAAATGCTAACATATATCTAGATAATCTTGACACAAAAGCTTGTTCCTACATGCATATCACATTATTACTATGCTAATTTTATTTATATGATGATGCCATGATACTCCATGTTATCACTATTACTAATATTTCAATCCTTATGTCATAACAATCTATCACATAACTTTTTTTTGAGTTAAGTTATTGCATAGGTTCAACAACTCACCTCAAAAGAGGGGTCATTCACAGAGGTTTCTCTTAGAGACTAAGCCTCACATATTAGTACTCAGAGATATTTTGACATTAATTACTCAAATTACATAGTTTAAGTCTCATAAAGCACATAGAAATCCATTTTGGACAAGAAGTATTGGTCTAGTGTCCTTCCCACTGTTATTGTCTAATTGCCTAAAAAATAGACATTTCCATATATTTTTTAAAATATTAGTTTACATAGAGAAATTTAAAATAATTTTACAGTCTCAATATCTATAATCACTCAGTTTTATCTCAAATTTTCTTAGTGTGGGTGAAATCACGTGTGGCATGTTGTTCTAAGTTAGCACACAAGTTTACTTAGAATCATAGTTGTTTTACTCAATCTCAAAACCTATATGCAATAGATATCAATATTGCACTAGTATTGTAGATGGAATAGAAATAACATGTCATTATCCATGTTGTATACACTAGACCTAGATTATACTCAGTATTTTCATAGTTTTGCATTAAAATTGAACCTTATTCCATCTACACTGGCTGGTTTACTATTTACACCAATTTTTCACTTGAATTATCTATTGGAGTTCATACAGGGATTCCAAATTACTTCATTACTTTGTGTATGTGATGATGGATTTAAGCACACCTTGATTTATTAATCACACTCACCCATTGATGAGGATTTGGGAATACACGATCCAGTTTAAGTTATTCAACATTAATAAAAAAATCCAAGGGTACAACCCTATACAATCACCATTTTTTACACCAAAAAAGTATAATGATTCACGTACCCAATCAAGTGTATTCCTTCCTTTCCACTCTCTAGTTTCTCATCTTTCACTTTTGATATTAATCTTAAGTAAAGATTGATGTTACATATTTTTCATTGCAAGTTTGCATGGAACATAGTTCAACATTTTGGCCTACATATAGGAATCCTCTTCATAAGTAAGTTCAAGCACACATTCAATGTTGAGATACAACTATATGGACTAATTAGGAATAAAAATTAGGACCATATATTTTATAAATGAGTGATCTACCAACTAAGCTACTATCCCCTGTATGGCCAACCCATCGTTGGTCTAAGTGTGGCTTATTTCTAACACCCCCCTTAAACTACACTGTAGGTGTTTGGGGCTCCTATCTTGGCTATGATAACATTATAAATTTCATATAAGCATATGAACATAGTAGAATTAGATTAAATTGATAAATCAAATCGCACAGGTTAATTATACATGACACAAAAATTAGGCAAAAAAATCTCCAATGGAGGTAAAAAACACATAATGATTATTCAATGATGAAACTATTCCCCCAATATATTAAATCTTCTCAATATCACTTATTCATAGAATGGCTTTTACAAAAAACATAGGTTGAATATGAAAAAATAATTTCATATTCAAATGGTTTCAAAATAGGGGGGAAACTCTATTTATAGTGAAATACCAAGGGAGTTGACCGTTGTAAAAATAACGGGTCCATCCATCATGATAAAGTCATTTAATTAGATTTTGGTAACTCATTAAATAATTAGTAACTTTACCAAGGATAAGTTCAATAAGCCCACTTAGGATTAAATGCTCTAACACTTCCCCTTAATGCTAAGTGGGGATAAATGTCATAGTCACCTTAGAAAATAATTATACTATGTACACAATTGAAGGATTTAAAAACCTTCATCATGCCAAATACCAAATTTTGAAACAAATAAAATTATAATCCATAAACTAATCTAAAGTAAGTTTAGGCTAGCATGATCGTGAGACTATATCTCATAGTTTATCATGAATAATCACTAAGCATATTTGGAGCATTTTATAACATAAGGACCTCCATTACAAAGTATGCTTTTAATGTATTGGGGTACAAAAATAAAAATTCCACATGAAGTTTACTCAAATCATATAACTTCCACATGAAGTTTACAATGTTTTACAATGAGAATAAGTATAAAGAAAGAGAAGAAACACATGGCTAGCAAGAAGTGGCATTGTCATACACACTCCCCCTCAATGGCAAATTCAAGAGGCCCAATATTACATGAAATTGAAAAAACTTGGTAGCACCAAGTGGTTTTGTGAATATATCTACCACTTGTTCATCCATAGGACATAAATATAGATCAATACCACCATTAAGAACATTTTTTATATATAAAATGCACATAAACTTAAATATATTTAGTTCTTTGGTGCTACACTAGATTTTTTGCCAGAGCTATACAAATTTGGTTATCACAATGAAGGATGGTACTGTGAGAAACATCCAAATGAAGTTCTCTGAACAATCTTCATAGCCACATGGCTTCATTGGTAGCTTCCATAGCACTTCTATACTCTCCTTTATTAGAATAGATAGAGATAATAGGTTGCTTCTTACTGATTCAAGTGATAACACCTACACTAAACTTAAACACATATCTATAAGTAGATTTTTGATCTGTAATATCAATACCATGGTCAACATCACAAAAACCATATAATTTAGCATTATCAATAGAAGAATAAAATAAACCAACATTAATTATTTCTTTGATATAATGAAGAATACGTTTAACTAATTTCCAAAGACCCAAATATGGATTTTTCATAAATTTAGAAGCAACACCAACAACATATGAAATATTTAACCTAGTAATGGTTAAATAAATAGTTTTCTATATAAAGTAGGGTTAGCTTTTTCACATGCAGGTTTTGGATCAAGTTTAACACCAACTTCAATAGGAGTAGAAGAAGATTTACAATCAAGTGTGTTGAACTTAACAAGAAGGTTATGAGCATACTAAGATTGTGATACAATAATATAATGTTTATCTTAAAATATAGCTATTCTTAAAAAATGATGCAAAATGACTAAATCATCCATTTAAAACATTTAATTTAGATTATCCTTATATTTATGAATTAAACTAGATAGATCACCAATAATAAACAAATCATCAACATATAATATATTTGGAATCAAATGATTATTTTCAATTTTAACGAAAAGATCATTATCAAAGTAGCAATTAGAGAAACCCAAATATTTAAAAAAATAAGTAATTTTAGAATACCAAGCTTGAGAATATTGTTTTAAACCATACAAATATTTATTTAAATATGCATACATAATGTTCTCTATTAGGGTCAGTGAAATTTATAAGGTGAGTCATGTATATTTACTCTTATAAATCACCATTTAGAAATGCATTCTTGACATCAATTTGATGGATAACCCAACCATTTAGAGCTACAACAGCAATAAAAAGTCTAACATTACTCATTTTTGCTACAAAAGTAAAGGTTTCAACTTAGGAAATTTTGGGTTTTTGAGTAAACCCACAAGCAACTAACCTATCTTTAAATTTGTCAATCTTACCAATTGAATTATATTTAATATTATAAAGCCACCTACAACTGAAAATATACCTTTTAGGCAGAGGAGGGACAAGATCTCAATTTTGATTTTTAATTAAGACATTATATTTAGATTGGATAACAACATTCCATCTATCATATTGATTGGCTTACTCAAATGATTGAGGTTCACATTCATACATAATCATTAATACATGATAAAAATGTTGAATTATAGTTAATTTATTAAGGTTATCAACACTAAGAGATTATATTAGGGATTCTTCCTATTTATGTCTTTTAGATTAAACATGATACTTAGGGGGTTCCTCAGACTCTAAGTTATCCAAAAATAGATAAACTTCCTCAAGGGCATCCATTTCATTATAAGGAAAAACATGAGAATCAGGTCCATCAATAGAATAATACTGAGGAGATTTCACACAATGTTGACAAAATGATTTTTTTGATAATAAGAACATTCATATTCTCAATGATCTAACATTTAGAAGGATCATACACTCTTAAACCTTTTGTATTACCTCCATAACCTACAAAAAAGCAAGAATATGAAGTTGGATGAAGCTAAAACTCATATGGACCAGCTAGGACTCAAACCTAGGACCATACATTTACTGCTGGAGTGCTCTACTGATTGAGCTACTAGCCCTTCTATGGCCAACATATCATTGGTCCAGGTTTGGCTTATTTCCAACACTCATTTTTCCTTTTACTCTACTACTTTTGATATGTTTCATTACTAGAATAAAAGGGGGTTAACTATAGACACATAAATTAACATTTAGTCTAAAACCATGCACTTATGACCACTCTTTTACACATTAAGATCTATACCTATCTTAGGTCCCCTTTGATCACTTTCAATCACCTTACACATGAAAGACTCACTCTTCTAAGTTGATAAATTACCCCTAAATGTACTCATCTCTATTCCTATTATACTTAGACATATTTTAGGCCCTTCATAATACTTAGCATGTTCAATTTATCCATTAGACTACAACACCCTAGGGGTCCATATCACACTACTCTAATTCAGTGGCCCCTCTCTTGTCTTCCAATTAATAATGACTAATTTGAAAAATCAAAATTTATGGAAACATCAGCCTATGTCCCTAGTAAGCCCCATTCAAAGGAGTTTTAATTATATAACTATATAAACACATTCTAAACCTTTTTTCACAAGGATGAGGGCTTCCACATTGAAAAAAACCAAAAGCATAATTACACATTGAGAATAAATCACCTATTTCTCCCAATTTTGATTGTAAACAACCCTAGTAGCCAATAACTCAAGTTTGAGTACATTTTTTAGGTTAAAGTCATGGTTAAGGAATTTAATCACATAAGTATTATACTAAAATATAGAATATTACGTCATTTATTCACAAACCACTGTAGCATGGGAGAACTACATGAAGGTTGATCCCACTTCAGAGTATTGATATGTTTGTAACACTCAACATATGGGGTGTTTAGGTCTCACCCAACTTCAACCATTAACCCTTTTCCCCCATTTATTTGCATTGGTATTCACATATAAAATAACTAGGGTTTTTGAAGGAAAATCAGTTACATAGTGGTCTCCACAAGTGATTGCAAGCTCCAAAATTAGATACAAGCTTTATAGATGAAGACACAGAACTTGGAAACCTTGATTTTCTCACTATAAGTAGATAGGATCATTGATAGAGTGGATTGGAACACCACCACTCTACTGTCTAACCCATGGCATTATTTTCTAGGCCCTGATCTATTGCCATATATTTGATCTCAACTAGCACACCATCACACTCAATAAGTATCAACCTATGATTCCTCCCATAACACTGTTTTCTATCTAAGTCTTTGTTTCCTATTGAACTTTGATATTTTTTTATAAGTTTAGAGAATTGCATAGTTTCAAATCATTGAGTGATTGATATTGCTATATTATTCCCTCTGATTTTTCACAATAGTTTTTCATCTATGTTTTGTTATCCCAATTTTGATGAAACAATAAGCCTTAATCTAATGGATTTGAAAATAATGCATATTATGATTATAATATATACTTAAGAAATTTAACTAGTAAATGGATCATTTTTGTGACATAAGATACAAGATTTGATAGATGACAACATTTTGGATCTTAATATATCTCCAAATAATACAAGGAAACATCCTGATGGTAATGCTAAGTTGAATTTTCTTTATAAACTCTTTCCAAATCATGTGACACAAGAGACTAACACTGAACCTTAGGTGCACATGACTTATAATTTACACCCTCATTTGATTTATTATACTTATAGATTGAGGAGGATAATCCTCTACATAATATTATTAGCATACTTTAGAGTATATAGACATATATACCTATATCACATTTGATGAACATGAGATTGTTGATGATGATTCTTTTCATGTGGCATTGCTTGCATGCACATACATTGATTCAAAACTTATACATAATGTCATGGTAGATGATGGTTTAAATGAAAATGTTTGCACAATGACACTCCTTCCTATTATTGGATATACAAATAAATATTTAATCACTACAACAAAAATAGTGAAAATATTTGATGCACAAAGACATAACCTTCTTGGGAGTATTGTGCTACCACTTAAGGTGGGGCCTACACTAGTTTCTAATTTATTCATAGTTTCACCGAATATGGGGGCATTAAACATGTTATTAGGATGACCATAGATGCATAAGATCATGTAATACCATCTTCCATACATAGATGTGTTGAGTATATATGTATGTGTGTGTAAATGTTGAGTATATATGTATGTGTGTGTGCATGCCCATGTAAATGTACATGTACATATACATGCATGCATACATACATACATAAACACACACATACATACATAATACACACACATAGATGTGTGTGTGTGTGTGTGTGTGTGTGTGTGTGTGTGTGTGAACATAGTAGTTACAACTTTGGGTATTCCATATGAGTATCTTATTCAGCCGAAGATGTTTCCTCCTCATCCCACACCACCACCATAGTCAATTATATAACCTATTCAGTTTCATTATACTCAAATAGTATAAAATAAGGTAATTATTTTTCCTAAACAACCAATACTTAATCATCCATCACAACAAAGGTATATTTTACCACTGAAAATATTATCTACTCCATTATGCTCTAAGCTAGTTATATAGGCTTCTCTGTGTGTTCCAAACCAAACAAAAGAACATTCTCATACTATACAATAGACTTAACACAATATTATCCTTCATAGAGTTTAACAACATACATAGGATCATATGGCTTATGATGACCATGATGGATATGTTACCACACACGATTATTTATCATATTTTGATAAAAATACACATGTTACTACTTGACCATGATGGGTAATATTAAACATGTTTGATACAGAAACCATATGTGACAATCCCATTGATGGAATCATTTGTTAGCATTACATAATTCTAAAAATTAAAACAAACATTCAAATATTTCAAAAATACATTATAAAAGGACCTACACATGACATTTTATGTTGGTTTATATGATTGTTTTATGATTTATCACATATGGAAGATTATATATCCAATTGTTTTATGCACTTGATTCGCAATATATGAGTGAGATTCATGTTATACAAGTTAAATATGACATCAATATACATATGTGGGACATTCCTACAACCAAAAGATACCTTTCTTACATTGGGGGCATGCATTCAATGAGGGCATCTTGGTACACTTTACATAAGTTACATATTTCTATGACCATTTCATTAATCATATTGATTTACTTTACACTGCTTACACATGGCTTACTTTTGTTAATACCACTTATAGTGTTATTTATCTGGATAATATATTTTTCCATATATGATGATGACATACATTTATGTGTACAATATCTTTGATTGTTATATGCATGACTGATGTTTTTACATATTACATGGAGTGATGCTTGCTTATCTATTACATTGTGTGAATCCTTCTATGTTTTTTGTGAATCTACATGACATTGGGTGTTCATTGTGTGAGTCTTTACTCTATTTGACACTAAGTGTTATTAGGTTTGTCTTTTTTATTACTTGTGTGTGTCATGGTCATGACATTATGATGAATCTATGACTCTATTTTTTATATGTGGATTCATATAGGATTTTTTGTTGAGATTGTGATGTTGTGGTCCCTATAATGCATTATTTTTCTTGTGTGTGGTACCATGATACATATCATGCATTTTTTACATAGTTATTAATTAGATTTTTTATGTTCATTTTTATATTGACTCTTCACTATGTTTATTATTTATATATCCATCTTTGCGTGACACTTTTATGCTTTAGGATACATGTTTCATATATGCCGAGATGATCTAATCTTATTATGATGACATAATATTATCACGTTAGTATATGTTTTTACATTCTTATATTTTTTTATATAGAGCATGATGTGTATAACACTTTTATTTTTAGATGAGTAATTTGTAGTCTACACTCCTAAACTCAAAAGTGGGGCATACACAATGGCTTGTATTATAGACTAAGTCCTTTACATAGATATATTTAGAGTATGGAAAAAAATCATATTTTGGGCATAGATTATTTCAAATTAATACATTATTTACTTGAATTATCACATATTTGATACAATTTAGGGGAATATTTCAAACATTTCACATGATTATGAGTTACATATCATATATATTTATGATATTATTACACAAATTACATGACTTAGTTTACATAGGTTATCAGATTGGGGGCACATGTGTGGCATATATTCAAAAATTTAAAGATATTATACTTTGGCATAGGTTATATGGCCCAAATTATATAGGTTATTAGATGGAATGACATATTATGTCATTTTCTACTTAGATTTATTTAAACTTGCTCAAACTTACTCAAATTTACTTAGATACTAAGATTGAGTCATAAAATCCATCTAAAATAGATAATTAAAAAACTTAATCAGACTAAGATACCCAAATACTAACTTTTATTTGAACTCATTTTAGTTCCATTCTTAGAAAAAATATAAAAGAGTAGCATGGTTGAAGTTTTGCATGACTTAACTTCTAAGCACTTCTCTGCCTTCAATGTAGGTTGGAAGCATTTTTTTTCAAATCCATGGATTTTATGATAGCATTTCCATGGGGCATAACCATCCCACTCACCATTGTCATTAGAAGATAAATTGTTTTGAATGCATCAAGTCTATTTGTTCCTTTCCATTTCAATTTCATATATGTTCAATGCTTTTACTTCAGATATTATGTCATAAGTGAAAACTTATTTCTACATATTTCATTATAAGTTTTGCATGGCGAAAGGTGTAACACTCAATACCTACCTAAACACATCCACCATTATTACAATTATGTATCACCTTATATACTTTTACTCAAGTAATTCCATTACTAGAATAAAGGGGGCAGGAGGAGGAGGCACTTGATAATGTCAATTCTGACCAAGCCTTGGTATACTCTACTTGTGCATTCACAAATAAATCTTGGTCATATTCTCTCTTAGACTTTCACTCATCTATGGACATATCATTCCCAAATTATTATTTATGCTATACAATATTTCCCTAATATCTGTTTGAATAATGTATTATCATACTCAGACTGTCTCCTGATATTGAATCATTGAATTCTACATTTTGGACATCTCCTATCCTCCTCAAATGGATTTGACTAACCAAATCCATTTGTCTAGGATGGATTTTTCCATGGACCCTTTAATGGATATTTTAAATAATTAAAATCCTTCATATGGATTAGTTTGTATGTTTCACATGTCAATGCAAAGATTAATTACCCAAAAACTAGTTATTTATACAAATCAACCCTAAGCCTATTCTTATATAGCATTGACTTAACACTCACTTCAAAATTGCATTAGAATACATATTCACATTGAGAGTAACTCCCAAAAAATATCCACATCTAAAATCCCTCAAAGGAATGTTAGGATCTAGGAAGCACAATTGATTACCAATCAACTAAACATGCGAAAATAACCAGAATCACAAGTAACTAGAATTTGGAAATAACACAGAATATGAGAGACAATACCCAATTGTATTAATACTCTTCCAGAAGGAAATACAACAAAGAAGATGCCACAATCTTCTTCCTTACATCTCTAGAGCTCACACACATCTAGAGCATAAATAGTAAATCTCTTCAAGAGCTCACTCTCTCTCTTACGGTCCCAACACATAACTCAAACATATAATTGGTGTTCACCTACAACCAATCAGTATCCACTACTGCCAATACACCGAGTATACACACATAATCAATCGAGTACACAATGCACTCTAAGTAGATCTCCCATGAACTTGCAACAACCTGAAACTCAAATGATCTTACTTAAAGAAGGATCTACCTTGCCTTCCTCTTTGATCTATGATTGAGTACACACCGTACTCCAAGTAGATCTCTCCTAATCTTAATACCTGTTGTGTTGCTGACCTCCCTGATCTTGCACACCTGCAAATCAATCTAGTTCTGCACACCTGCAAACCTAGATCTCGCACACACATATACCTGCAAATCAATGATCTTACTTACCATGTAGATCTCCAAATGTGGCCTTGCACACCTGCTGACCAAGATCTTACATACATGAAGAACCCTTCTGATTCTCCAAACTAGCACCCACACTTGGCACTGTGGCACTAGGAGGAACACACCTTGCTCTCTTCACACACAGAAGGAGCTAATATTTTCTCTCTTACTCTCTAGCACAAATTAAAATACAGCCCATGAGTCTATTATATAGATCTCATGCAAACAATAATTAGACACCTAATTACAATAATTAGATCCACAGCTTCAAGTCTATAATTGGCCTTCTAAATGCAAACAACTGGTTCGTTAACTAACTGTCCATGAACTGGTAGTTTTGGAACCGCACAGGCGACCAACGTCGGTCCCTATCTGCTTGGAGGTGACCGACACCGACTAATCCATGACTGACATCAGTTGTTCTTCTCACTGTATATGACCAACGTCGGCTGATCAGACTGACGTCTGTTGCTCTGCAACTCAGCAACCTCTCGACAACCTCTTCCATGTCTACATCAGTGAAGCTTTTAGCTCCACAACCTAACAATCTCCCACTTAGAGATAAATAGCTACATTGTACCTATACTTGTACACCATCTAATTTGTTTCTTGGCTTGTGTCCCTCTTCAAGCTCAACCCTGAAGACCAACCACCACACAACCTGTGGTGCACCTCCTGTCATCCAAGTAACCTACCACATCTGCATCTACAAACCCATGTAGAAAAAAACTTGACCCTACATAGCATGTCGACCTGCTGTTGGTCTCTCTCAGATACCTGAGAATCCATTGAATTGCCCTCCAGTGCTTCTTTCCCAGATCAGCTCCAAACTTTCTGACAGCTCCCACTACTGGGGCAAAATCAGGGAGTACACTTGTACTCAACCTCATCATGTGAATTAGGACACTGTTCATATAACTATCCAACCCATTGGCATGCTAACCGGTTTCACACAATCATCCAGAGACAAAATCAACCTATGATCTTCCATGTCTCTAGAACACACTCATGCCAAAGAATTTTGTTGCTCC
The DNA here is from genome assembly GCA_037957365.1 of Torreya grandis. NCBI lineage: Eukaryota > Viridiplantae > Streptophyta > Pinopsida > Cupressales > Taxaceae > Torreya > Torreya grandis. The sequence goes on along the minus strand of JARHVA010000231.1, from coordinate 4,704,813 downwards.
AAATTCCTCATGACATGCCACTAAACTAACCTTACTCTTAGCTTAGCAAAACCCTGTATGTCTGAACCTGCACCAAGCTCATCCTCCACATATAATAATAGGATAATGTCGCGACCATCATCCACCCGGTAAGACAAACACAATGGTTACACTGACATTGACTAAAGCCCTGCTTTGTCATCCACCTGTCAAACCCTGTACCATTGTCCTGCAGCTTCCTCAAGACCATATGACCTAGCCTTCCGTCTCACGTATCCATTCTCTCTATTCTTTAACTAAGGTATCCATTCGTCTTTCAGTGCTTTCATACCGGCTAGAAACCCTACCAAATCTCCCGTTTGCTTCTGCATCCTATTCATGCCATGCTCCCACTGTTTCCTAGATCCTTCCTGCTCTATAGTGAGCAACAAGTATAAAGAAGAGGAATAATGAATTTGAGGCTTACTTACCCTTTCAGTCCTCTATATGGGCATTTAAGACTCCTTAACAGCTTGCTATCCACCCAAAATCCATTCCAGTGACCGACCTCGGTCACCACATAGTCTGCATCCGACCAACGCCAGTTTCATGGACTGTCCAGGTCACTGACGCTGGTTATACTACCGATGTCGGTCTCCACCTGCCTGACACCACCGACTCCTCTGATCTACACATGACTGACATTGATAGCTGTCTATTTAACATCGATTCTTCTTGATCGACGTCGGTACCTGTGTTCACCTGTGAGTGATGACTTTTTACCTGCGAGCTTTCTTTGAATCATACCCATGTCCAAACTGCCCTGCTCAGAAGTATCCAACCCCATTTGCTAATCTCTGTCTGCCATCTCCTCCATAAACACCAAGGCTTTCCAGTTCTTAAGTCTATTAAAGACATCTGACTTCCTGTTAAGAACATGCATCTCCTTCTTGCTCATGTGACCAAGCCTACAAAGCCATGTCTTCGCAATAATAGAAGAAGAATCAGTAATACAAGCAAGTAGATAAAGAGTACCTGCTTTCTTACCACATGCTAATTCAAGTGCATCTGCAATGAGAGTTCCTGTGCATCTCTCATCACCCAACTTTCCTAAAGCAATTAGCCACATCTTCAAGACTGGGACCTGCATGACCTCCTTCAACACCCATGTGTTGGCCGCCTGCAATTTCAGCCACACTTCCCCTTTGCCAATACTTTGACAAGGCTCACCAACCCCTCTAATTGGGGCTGCATGGAAAGAGGAAACAAAATCTATAAACCAAGATTCTACTTTATCCAAGGAACATCCCAGAGCATCCTGTGCAACAACACCTACAACATCTACTTCTTTAGTTCCTTCATGTTGATCTGCTACCAACCAACAATATTTATTTACCTGCTCTTTCTTTCCATAACACCATAATTGACCATTTGTGCTTTTGAATTCCTCCATTCTTAGTGTACTTTCTTCTACCATTGCTATACTCCCACTCAATCAAAAACCATTGAGAGTGACCTATAACCAAACACAAACCTGCTTCCTGCAACCTTAGCTTTGATATCACTTTGTCAGGATCTAGGAAGCACAATTGATTACCAAGCAACTAAACATGTGGAAATAACCAGAATCACAAGTAACTAGAATTTGGAAATAACACAAAATATGAGAGACAATACCCAATTGTATTAATACTCTTCCAGAAGGAAATACAACAAAGAAGATGCCACAGTCTTCTTCCTTACATCTCTAGAGCTCACACACATCTAGAGCATAAATAGTAAATCTCTTCAAGAGCTCACTCTCTCTCTTACAGTCCCAACACACAACTCAAACATAGAATTGGTGTTCACCTCCAACCAGTTAGTATCCACTACTGTCAGTACACTGAGTATACACACATAATCAACTAAGTACACAACACACTCCAAGTAGATATCCCATGAACTTGCAACAACCTGCAACTCAAATGATCTTACTTATGGAAGGATCTACCTTGCCTTCCTCTTTTCTCTATGATTGAGTACACACCGTACTCCAAGTAGATCTCTCCTAATCTTGCTACCTGTTGTGTTGCTAACCTCCCTGATCTTGCACACCTGCAAATCAATCTGGTTCTGCACACCTGCAAACCTAGATCTCACACACACATACACCTGCAAATCAATGATCTTACTTACCATGTAGATCTCTAAATGTGGCCTTGCACACCTACTGACCAAGATCCTACATACATGAAGAACCCTTTTGATTCTCCAAACCAGCACCCACACTTGGCACTGTGGCACTAGGAGGAACACACCTTGCTCTCTTCACACACAGAAGGAGCTAATATTTTCTCTCTTACTCTCTAGCAAAAATTACAATACAGCCCATGAGTCTATTATATAGATCTCATGCAAACAATAATTAGACACCTAATTACAATAATTAGATCTACAGCTTCAAGTCTATAATTGGCCTTCTACATGCAAACAACTGGCTCATTAACTATCCGTGAACTGGCAGTTTTGGAACCGCACAAGCGATCGACGTCGGTCCCTGTCTACCTGGAGGTGACTGATGCTGACTGATCCATGATCGATGTCAATTTCTCTTCTCACTATATATGACTGACGTCGGCTGACCAGACTAACGTCGGTTGCTCTGCAACTCAGCAACCTCTCAGCAACCTCCTCCATGTCTACATCAGTGAAGCTTTTAACTCCACAACCTAACAAGGAAAAATCCTTAAGTCAAGTTTGAATAAAATTGAAAGGCCATATTCCAAGTTTTCAAGTGTTGAAAGCCTTTCACATGATTTCACAACATGCATATAATACATTGGTTTCACACACTCAGCTAAGAGGGATATATATGTGTGATTTGATCCCTCTTCATAATATTATATATGTATCCAATACTTATCCAACGGAAGCACAATTGATTACTTTCTTATAATAAATTAAACACGGTATTATACCAGAATGATAAAGTAATTAGAAACTTGAGACAACAAAGAATTTGAGAGACAATACACACTCTTGTATTAGATATTACTAGAAGAAAATACAATAAGGAAGATGCCACTTCTTCCTCCACCTCAAAGGCTTGCCACACCTCAAGCCCTTCCCTCTCTCTCTTGCTCAACACAACAACTCTATAGCCTGATTTATTATCCCTCCTTGAATGCTTCCGCTGATCTCCTTGACCTTACACCTGTAGATCTCCTTGACCTTGCTTGCTTCAATGCTTTTACTTGCCTTCTTGATAATTACAATACATGCCTCATGGGTCTTTAAATAGGATCCCATGGTTACAAAAATAGAAATCTAACTACAATAATTAGACACGCAGCTCGTGACTATAATTAGTCATTTGACATGCAAACACTCGCTTCACTTAATTGACTGTTCGTCAACAGCAGTTCTGGAACGCACAGGTGACCGGCACTGGTCCCTGCTTGCCTGGTGCTGTCAACGTTGGCTAACTAGCTGCCATTGCCAGTTTCCTTCTGCACTGTATCTGACCGATGTCGGTCATGCTGCTGACACTTGTTCTTCTAGTTCTTCAGCATCCTCTTCTTCATTTCTGCAAATAGTTGAAGCTTTTAGCTCCACACCCTAACAATCTCCCACTTGGAGATAAACAACTGATACTATACCTATACCTGTACACCATCTATTTTGTTCCTTTGGCTCTGTATCCCTCTTCAAAGTCACTCTTGAAGACCAACCACCACGCAAACCTGTGATGCTATACCTGTCACTTATGCCACAAGAATTTTGCTGCTCCCAAATTCTTCATGACATGCTTCTGAACCAACTCTACCCTTAGCTCAGAAAACTCCCTGTATATGAAACCCTGCAACAAGTAACACAATACAGTAACAGGATAATGTAGCTAATATTATCCAACCTGGTAAAGATAAAAACAATGGTCAAACCTCCATTGTCCTGTAGCTAACTCAAGACCATATACCCTAGCCTTCTGTCTCACGTGTCCATCCACTCTCTTCTCTAAAATGGGAATCCATCCCTCTATCCAGTGCTTCCTTCCAGCTGACAACTCTACCAATAAATACCTGTTTGGTTCTTCTCCAAGGACTCACACTCCTCATCCATGTCAAGCTCCCACTATTTTTAGATTCTACCTGCATTGCTTCTTCTATCTTCCTAGTTCTTGACTATCAGTAAGCAATATAAAGAAGGTGAACAATGAATATGAGGTTCACATACCTTTTTTGACCTCTATATGGGTGTTTGAGACTCCTTGACAGCTAACTGTCCACCCATCATCCGTTCTAGTGACCAATCTCGGCTATCTCCCAGTCTGCTCCCGATCGATGTCGGTTCCCTGCACTGACCCTGATTGCCAACGTCATTTCCCTGGCCGACACCGGTGTCCCCACTACCGACGTCGGTCTTGATGACCGACGTCAAACTTCTCCTGCCTGACCTACCGAGCCTGCTGGTCTGCACATGACCAATGTTAGTTTTTGTCTGGTCGACGTCGGTGCCATGGGAGCATCGGCGTTGGTACCTGTGTTTTTCTACAAGTGATGAATTTTTCATCTGCAAGCTCATCTTGGATCAAACCTCTGTCCATGCTACCCTGCTCAGATTTATTCAGCCCCTGTGACTAATCTTTGTCCCTCATCTCCTCCATAAACACCAAGGCTTCTTTGTTCCTGTCAAAAGCATCAAATTTCTTTTTTCTGCAATGAACTCTATCTATGCTTTCTGAATCTGAACACATACCTTTTGAATCAAGAACGTCCATTCCCTTCTTGTTCATGTGACCAAGCCTATTAAGCCACATCTTCGAATCTACAGCTGAAGTAGATAAACCAGAAGTAAAATTAGTAATACAAGTAGATAGATAAAGAGTACCTACTTTCTTACCTCTTGCTAAAATAAGTGCTCCCTTGGTAACCTTCCAAGAATCCGCTGTGAGGGTTATTGTGCATCCCTCATCACCCAACCTTCCCACAAAAATCAAACTCTACTTCAGAATTGGAACATGCATGACCTCCTTCAACACCCATGTGTTGTCTATCTGCAATTTCAGCTGCACTTTCCCTTTGCCAACTATCTGACAAGGCGTACCATCCCCTAAATAAAGCACTCCAAAGTCTCCCTGTTCATACTCATGGAACAAATCTCTGTTTGGGGATGCATGAAAAGATGAACCAGAATCTAAAATCCATGATCCTACCTGACTATCCAAAGAAAATATGAGAGCATCCTGTACCACAATATTTGCATCTTTTGCTTCTTCTTTACCTTTAGGTTGATTCTCTTTATCTCACAACCAACACTCCTTCTTTGTATGTCCTTTCTTTCCACAAAACCAGTAGGTAATACCTTTGGATTCGGATCTCCTTCCCAACCTTGATTTCCCTTGCTTAATCTTCTCCCTTTGCCTTCCCCTGCTTTTTGCACTTAGAGCATTCCCTAATGATTCACCTGTGCTTCTCCTGCGTATTTCTTCATTCAAGATCACACTCACAACATCATCAACTTTTAAGATTTTAGAAGTAGATGCAGAATTACTTACTGCCATAACCAAACTGTCCCAACTTTCAGGCAAAGAACATAAAATCAAGAGAGCCTTTACCTCATCATCAAAAACAATATTGACTGAAGCTAATTGGTTTACCAAACCATGGAAATCACTAAGATGAGTATGTACCGATCCACCTTCCTACATTTTCAAAGTAAATATCTGCTTCATAAGATATACCTTATTAGAAGCCGAGGGCTTTTCGTATAAATTTTCCAAGGACTTTATCAACTCTTCTGTTGTCTTGCACTATGATAAGCTGGAAATCACAGACGATGCAAGGCTCAACCTTATGGAACCAAGAGCCTTCCAATCAAGAACACTCCATTCTTCATCCTTCATATCTGTGGGCTTGCATGCAACCCCACCCAATGGTAAGTACAGATCTTTCTGATACAGATAATCCTCAATCTGCATCCTCCAGTGTTGATAATTCTTGCCGTTAAACTTCTCCATTTGTAGCTTACTTTCTTCTGCCATTTCTGAACTCCCACTCAATTAGAAAACCCTGTGAATGACCTGTAATCAAAAAATAACCTGCTTCCTGCAAACCGTAGCTCTGATACCAACTGTTAGGTGACCCCTTATCCAATGGAAGCACAATTGATTACTTTCTTATAAGCAATTAAACACGGAATTATACCAAAATGATAAAGTAGCTAGAAACTTGAGACAACAAAGAATTTGAGAGACAATACACACTCTTGTATTAGATATTACTAGAAGAAAATACAATAAGGAAGATGCCACTTCTTCCTCCACCTCAAAGGCTTGCCACACCTCAAGACCTTCTTCCCTCTCTCTCTTGCTCAACACAACTCTATAGCCTGAGTTATTATCCCTCCTTGAATGCTTTTGCTGATCTCCTTGACCTTACACCTTTAGATCTCCTTGACCTTCTTTGCTTCAATGCTTTTACTTGCCTTCTTGATAATTACAATACATGCATCATGGGTCTTTAAATAGGATCCCATGGTTACAAAAATAGAAATCTAACTACAATAATTAGACATGCAGCTCGTGACTATAATTAGTCATTTGACATGCAAACACTCACTTCACTTAACTGACTGTTCGTCAACAGTAGTTCTGGAATGCACAGGCGACCGACGCTGGTCCCTGCTTGCCTGGTGCTGCCGACGTCGGTCGACTAGCTGCCATCACTGGTTTCCTTCTGCATTGTATCTGACCGACGTCGGTCATGCTGCTGACGCCGGTTCTTTTGGTTCTTCAGCATCCTCTTCTTCATGTCTGCAAATAGTTGAAGCTTTTATCTCCACACCCTAACAATGATTGCACAACATGCATATAATACATTGGTTTCACACACTCAGCTAAGAGGGATATATATGTGTGATTTGATCCCTCTTCATAATATTATATATGTATCCAATACTTAACCACTTAGTGGGGGGATGTTAGGTTCAACTAAACCCATCCTTTCTAACCCCATTTCAAGTCATATTTGTCTCAAAGTAAAAAAATAGGGTTTTTAGGAAAATAAAAAGAAAAAAAATATGTGTGCAATATCATATATATTTAAATATATAAGAGTCACTATCATTCACATGCATGATGATCCAAATTATCATAGACATATGTAAATCTTCCAAATAGTTTTGGTCTTTAATAGATAGTTTCACCCTACCATAAGCATCTAAGAAGCACTCAACTTGTCCCATTTGGTATAGTGAATCATTTATTAAATAACTTGAACATGGACATCAATCTCTTACACCTTTTAATATTATCAAAAAAGGGTCTAATAATCAACCACAAAGATCTCTGGGAAAAATTACATTGAACATACTTA